>JAODAL010057626.1:0-22566 GCA_025379985.1 Phyllomedusa bahiana
ATTTTTCAATAAAATTGTTTTAAAAAAATACAAACACCTCAAACTGCAACCTTTACCCCCTATCCCCTGATCACCCTAAAATTTTTAGATCCCCTCTTTTGTTTGATAGTGAAAAAGTGACCCATGACAAAACTTAATTTTACTTACTTTTGCTTTAAAAAAAAAAGAAATTTTTTTAAAAAAATGTGAAAAACGACTTTTTTCCCCCTTTTTCCTTTTTAAATTATTATTATTTTTATTTTTAAAATAAAAAAGAAAACAATATAAAAATGGAAAAAGCCTAAAAATTCACAAAAAAAGGCAAAAAAAAACAAACGACAAATAGCTGGTAAAAAGCATCTATTTTCATATAACATTTTTTTTTAAAACTGAAACCCTTTATCCGCCCCCGATCACTTTAAAAATTTTTTAAATCACCTCTTATAAAAAAGTGTCCGGAGGGAAAATGATACATGACAAACTTAATTTGACGTCCCTTTTGTTTTAAAAAAAAGAAACTTATGTCATGATCTCGGGGGGCAACAAGCAACACAGACAGAGTGAACCCTGACCGGGGCCCCAACCGCTGTCCCTATTTTGGGGAATCCGCCCCCGTAAAAAGGTCGGCCCCAAACTTCAAGCCCGGAGTCACTAATAAGTGTAGATAAGTACACAGACAAAAGGGCCAAGAACAAAAAATGGGGCAGACGAAAAAGTCAGCAACTGTCGGGAGACAAAAAAAAAAAGTAACCCGAGCCAATAGGTAACACCCGGGACTGTACAAATCAAGGGGCAAAGAAATCGAAGCAAAGCCAAAAGTCAGGTAACAGTAAAGGGCAAGGTATTTTTCCTTGCCCTTTACTGTTACCTGACTTTTGGCTAGCTACAGGCAAAAAAAAAGACCAATATAGCAGGCAAAGCTGAGAGGCAAAGGAATCCTTAAATAGGGAACCAGAGAAAACAGAAGAGAGGTGATAGGTGGAACAAACACAAAACCAGATTGGGTACAAAACTGGCAATCAGCAAGGAACAGATTAACTAAAAGAGTGCTGGAGGATTCCTGGCCACGGGCGTTGGCCAGGAATCAATTAAGCAAGTAGAGTTCGCACAGTAAGATAAATACAAAGCGTTATGTCATAAACCATGGTTCATGTCGCAATGATCGTGGCCGGCGACTAGTGTCAAAAGCTGGGGGTCTGCCGGGCATGATCATGACATAAAAAAATTTGAAAAACAGACTTTTTTTTTTTTTACTATTTTCCTTCATAATATTATTATTATTATTATTATTATTATTAAAAATATAAAAAAGAAACCTAATGTAAAAATTACATAAAATCAAAGCCTAACATATCAAGAAAAAAGGCAATTAAAGGAGTAGAATAACCGAGTGCAAGATAGTGTTATAGCGCTGAAACCCACATGTACTAAGGAAAAGAAAAATGTGCCAGTCGGGAAGAAGGGGGTACAGCCCAGTCAGGAACTGGTTAAAAACAGTAAATTGTGAAATTGGTCCTCACGCTCCACTTTTACTAATCCTGGATATGAGTTGTGCTAGAATTTCCATACAATGTATGTAACATACTGGATTCTCTTTGTGGCGGAGCCGAGAAGAACATTTCATCTAGAAGTCGAGCACATGAAAGTTCTTATTGTTGGGTTTGGTTTTGCTGTGAGGTTTATTGAACTTTATGAAAAACAAACACAAAAAAACACATTACTTCAGCCCCCCTGGTGGGTTGTAAAAGGTACAGAGAAGAATGGCCCTGCTAGTGTATGTTCTGCCGCTGTAGATTTAAAGAAATAATATAAAAGAAAAGTAATGTGTTGGGCTGCAGCACCAGGCAACAGATTCACACTGTGATCATTTTGCCGGAATTTAAGAACTATAAATATTTTACAACTTTTTGAAGAAAATTGGTTATCGAGCTGCTCTTTCAAACATCACTTTCAAGTCTCCTCCGGTTCTCGATGGCCCATTAAATGTGTTTCTTTAATAAAAATCAAATTTGCATTTCTTTAAATCCATGTTGTGATGGATATTTTTATGCCCACTAACAGCTCTTAAATTGGCCGCTTATTAATCTGAGATCGTGCTGGCATTCGGAACACATTTTATAAGTTAGTTGCATCCAGATTTCCCTGCAGGAGAATCAGCTGGAAAAAAAATAAGTTCGCTGGTTACAGATTGACTTCTATAGATGTAAATGAATGACTTAAAGGGGTTTTATCATTATAAGCTTTCATAGACTTGAGCTGTTTCTATCTGTTTCTGTTTCAGTTTCAAATCCAGGGGCGAGCCTCTCTTCCCTGTAGGCGTGTCTCTTCTGCCAGGAGGCGTGTCTCCCCTCACTGAAGAGCTGTGACATCATCATTCTGTGTTAACGGGGGAAGGGAGAGGACACCAGCTTTGCAGCCCTCCTGCTATGCTTCTGGCTGCGGAGCTGTCAGCTCCCTCTCAGGCTGCACGAGCTCCTTGCAACCAGTACCTCTGCATTGCTGTAAGCAGTTATACACACAGCCTGAACTGATGAAGCAAGAGTGAGAAATGCTCACTGCCCTCCTCCCTCCCCCCCGCTGTTATCGGGCAGGTAGAGCAGACTGTATAAGGCTGTTATATGGGGGAGCACAGGGTATAAAGTGCTATATGAGGGGAGAGTGAATCTAGCAGTTAGGTACTCAGTAATTGCCCAGATCCTTTACATAGAACTGTCACTGGAGAGCCATCACATAGAGAGGAACTGAGTCAGTCTTCATTATACACACACACAGCAATCTCAGGCAGCTCGTTTCTCACAGCTCTGAGGGGAGTAAACACAGAGTGTGCAGGCAGCCAATCACAGCACAGGGGGCATGTCCCAACAGGCTGAATGGCATATCAGTCAGCCATTCACAGAAAAGCAGGCGTGTCTGTAGCTATGGTGACCTGAGGAGCTGATGCAGCTCATACAAGAGGGGATATCTAGGAATAGGTAGGACACTGTTAATGGACACATTTTGCAAAGTGACTTGTTTTTGCAAGATCTTTAACATAAAAAGCAATCCTTGTAGTGAGACAACCCCTTTAAGTGTATGCAGAAGCATTGCAGTTTGGGGCTGGTTTTGGGCCATTGGCTAACAGGGTAGATGCATATGGGAAACTCTGAGGGCAGGAATTCCAGGTGCAAAATAAATCCACTCAGTATTTTTTAGCAGAGTATAGTAGTATTGCTTGGAAATTGCATAGTAGTATAATGTTGTACCGTGTTAGCCATAGAAAGTAGAAGAGTGAAGAAATCAGGCGATACCTTTTAGAGGCTAATTGAGTATATTTGATGGTGAGCTTTCGAGAGTACTAGCTCCCTTCTTCAGACATGGTGTTATACAAGAAACTGAAAATTTACAGACTTTTTATACACAAAAGACCTGGACCTTCAAAGGATCTTAGTATTCTTAAAAATATCAAAATACAATATAAGCAGACAAGTCATTTACAACAGGTCAAGAAATCAACAATCTGGAAACTTGTGAGGCGTGACAGAGGGATCAGTAATTCTGATCTCGTAGCCATCAGGTGTAATTTGTGGCTCTCACAGTTCACACATAGTTTGACATAAAGCTGGCATGAATATTTAACCCATTTTGCAGAGTTTCAAATTTTTGCATTAATTTAAATTGGCACCTCACCCTGCCTACAGAACAGGTGCAAGACCTGCAGACACATCCACACTGCTGACAGTGTACCTGTCCCACAATCCCAACAGGTGCACAGAATTAGGGGGACATTTTCCTGCAGGTCTTCCAATGTGGTGTATCTGATCATGTGTGCGCAATGTCCGACCACAGGCCTATATGTGGAGGAAACAGGGCAGAGACTCAGCCAATGCATGAGTTCACACAGATTCACCATTAATAACAACAGAACAGATCTCCCAGTGGCCGCACATTTCTCCGGAGAAGACCATTGTATGGAAGACTTGAAGATTATGGTTTTAATGGGACATTTTAAGACGCAGAAGGAGAGGAAGGAATGGGAATTTAAATTAATGCAAAAATTTCAAACTCTGCAAAATGGGTTAAATATTCATGCCAGCTTTGTGTTAAACTATGTGTGAACTGTGGGAGCCACAAATTACACCTGATGGCTACGAGATAAGAATTACTGATCCCTCTGTCACGCCTCACAAGTTTCCAGATTGTTGATTTCTTGACCTGTTGTAAATGACTTGTCTGCTTATATTGCATTTTATTATTTTTAAGAATCCTAAGATCCTTTGAAGATCCATGTCTTTTGTGTATAAAAAGTCTGTAAATGTTCAGTTCTTGTATAACATCATGTCCGAAGAAGGGAGCTCACCATCAAATATCCTCAGTTAGCCTCTAAAAGGTATCGCCTGATTTCTTCACTCTTGGAAATTGCATGACAGTGATATGTGGGAACTATATGGCAGTATTATGTAAGCATTATATTGTAACTGCATATTATTTCCCCACTATATAACTGTATTGTTTAGGAATGGCATTATAGTATTATGTGTAGAATCATATAAATCATTATTTGAATGCTACATATTATTTGGCCACTATATTGCAATATTTTTTTGATTGTTGGTGGTTTGTGGGAACTATATTGCAGTACTATCTGAGAATTTCTTGAATAAACTAAATACAAAAAAGTCCAGCATGACTCACCCAGGTGTAGCTGCATAAATTAATTCACGGTCCTTGGTTCAGTTCAAGTATTCAACTTTTTTATTATTAAATGGTTACATATACAAATGGATAACCTGTGTAGTGGCCTTGTTCACCGCAATGCACACCATACAACAGTTACTATTTAACATAGATTCAAAAGCAATAGGGAAGTCCTTCCTGTGACGTTATCCTGAGAAAAAGTTAACCCCTACTAGAGTAAGGCTTCTTGAGTACAACTGAAACCCAGGTAACTAAGTGAGAAAAAAAAACCAACAAAAAAACACATACAAAATTTATACTAAAGAGGTAGAGTACAAATTAACATATATAGCTTTTTTTTTTTTTAAACCACTAGAGTGCCTCGCAATAAGCAGAAAGAAAAAAGGGACCACATAAAAAATAACCATACAAAATATATGCTAAGGAGGTGGAGCACAAATTTATATATATAATATATATATATATTATATATATATATATATATTATATATATAATATATATATTATATATATATATATATATATATATATATATACAAATATATATGTATAAATATATTTTAAATATATATATATACTGTATATATATATATATATATATATATATATATATATTACTATATAATATATATATATACACACAATGGATACGGAAAGTATTCAGGCCTCTTTAAAATTTTCACCCTTTGTTTCATTGCAGCCATTTGGTAAGATCAAAAAAGTAGTGTACACTCTGCGCCCCCCCACCTGAAAAGAGAAAAAACAGAAACGAGATTTTTTTTGAAATTTTTTTTAAAAAAAGAAAAACTGAATATCACAAAGGTCATAAGAATTTAGACCCTTTTTTCTGTTACCAAAAAATAAATTTTAAATCACTTGCCGTCTGTAACAGCGGGGGCGGCGCTCCGGCCCCCCGGGCCGCCCGGGGGCCAAACCCGTGCGTCTTAAACCCGGGGGGTCCCCGCCCGGGGGCGGGGGGCGGTGTGGGCCCCCGGGGGCGGGGCCCGGGGGGCCCCCTCGTCACTTTCCCCAACCCGTTCCGCTCTTTTCTGCAACCCCTACTAGCCCAGGCGCGCGGCCCCTTTCCCCAGGGCGCCGGGGCCCCTCGTTCTTGTAAAAAATTTAAAAGGGGCCCGTGCACTGTTAATTGGCCCGGAATTTTTTATGCGCCCCCCGGGTATTTTTTGGTGAGGGCCCCCGGGGCTTTCCCGCTTTGGATTTTATGATGCCCCCCAGCCTTAGAGGAAAACGTTCCCAAGTGTCCTTCCCTTTCCCTTCCGTGTACCAGAACCCCCTTGCAAAGTTTCTCGACTTTTCCCAACCTCTGGGCCCCCGCCCGACCCTTTCCCCGCCTGCCCCTGACACGGTTCCCGCCTTTTGTTTTGTACCCCGCTGCACCTCGGGGGCCCCCACCGCAAGCCCTGCGTGGGGTTTGCGATCTGGTAGGAAACCCCCCCCGCAGGGAAAATCCAACCCGCTTTGCGGCGGGCTCTGGGGAAAAACCGGAAACCTACTTAGACCCCCGCCCCTGGCGCGGTTTTTGCCCCCGCTTTTCGGTGGCCCGTGGGTCCCCGTATCCCGGCCGTTTTCAGTTAGTTTCCCGGGGCCCTGGAAACCCGCCCCAAAGGGCCCCCGCCAAGCCTTGCGGACCTTACCAAACCATTGTTGCCCAAAACGCACAGATCACGAAAACAGACACAGCAATTGGGCCAGCTCTCCGCCATAGCGACAACTTTTTGGCGTTCGAAAGCAGAAAACCGCCCTCTTCGCCGGGGGTTCTGTCTCCCCTTTCCCGTCCCCCGGCAAACCGTGGCCCCGAAGCTTCGTTTACCATTGCCCTCCAAGTTTGACGGGGATCGAAGCTTTGCAGAGGTTTCTCACTCAGGCCCCAGCCGGGAGCTGAGGCGGACCGTTCCCCAAAAAGGGCAAAAAGTCGCCTTTGTGGTAAACCTCTATCGAAAAAGCCCTGGCCTGGGCACCCAACTCGGACGGAACACCCGGGGACAGTAGACCTACGGGCCCTTTCCCCTCCCCGAATTCGCATGTTTTCGAGGACCCACACGTGCGTTTTCCCGCCGAGACGGCGCTCCGAACTTCGTCAGGGGACCCCCGGGGGGGGACCCCCGGGGGGGGGGTCCAGTTCTGTACCCTTGCTTCCCCGAGCATCCGGGAATGAGCCGCTCTCTGCGCCACAATTCAAGAAGGGTTTTCCGCGGGGTTAAGGAGCCCTTGCTGCTAGAGACTTCCCATTTCTTAGGCGAACCACCCACCTAGACCCCCCAAAAAGTGCGTTTCAGGGAGAGACGGGAGGAGCTGCGCCAGGAACAAGATGGCACGACCCCCCCCTTACCTCGCCTGGCCCTGTGTTTTAAGGGCCCCCCTGCCCGCCTCTGCGGTCTCTTTGAAAAACCCCTGCGGATAGATTGGGCTCACTTATCGGATCAAAAGCTGTCCCCACGTCGGGCGGGAAAACCCTTTTCCCTACTGTGCCAGTCCAGACCATCCCGCAGAACCCGCCGCTGCGTCCCCAGGTTCGGGAAACGCTCGCACCCGGAGCCGTAGGGAGGCGTCCCTAGGTTTTTAAAATCTTTTTTCTCCACGTTGATATTGCACGTGGGAATGTCAAGATGATTCTATCAGGTGTGGAATCTACTTTTATCCATCCCCATCCAATTAAATGCCTCCTCCGAATTATATTTTTATTATTTCTGCCGGCAGCCCGGTCGAGAAAACTGACCGACACCTTTCCCTTTTGGACATGAACTGAATTTAATCACAGTAAAAAAACATTAGAAAACAAAGCATTTTCACCATTTTTAAGGGCCCAAAGAAACCCCACCCCCCCCCCCCCCCCCCCAAAAAACCCCCCCGACCACGCCGGTGCGGGGAACCCCCCCCCCCGAAGGGGGCCCTTCACCCAAAACCCCCAACCCGGCCAGGCCCCTCCCAGGGGGCCCAAGGAAAGGGTCCCCCCCCCCCCCCCCCCCCCCCCCCCCAAAAACCCCCCCCCTCAAACCCCCCCACTTCCCTCCCCCCCCCCCCACCCCCCCCCCCCCAACCCCCCCCCCCTGACCCACCCCCGGACATAAAAATTTTTAAAAAAATTCACCATGAATTTTTAATTTTAATTTTAAAACTACTGATTGGTTAATTTGGTTGTCGCTAAGAGATAAGTTAAATTTGCACGGATGGGGGTCTCCTTTGGGGGTCTCTCCTTCGTGGACCCGGCTTCCCGGGAATTTAAATTTTATGCCTCCTTGGGCCCCTTTTACCACTTGCCAGTGTCCCCCGGAGAACCCCCCGTTTATCCTTCCGTAGGGGGGACCCCTTTAGCGACTCCAAAAGTACGTAACCCGGCCCAGGTCTCTCCCGTGTAGGGGTTTTTCCAAGGAAAGGATCTCCTTTCACGTTCTGCCCCGGTTTCCTCGCGCCCCTTTGGGGGGCTTCCCGGTGCAACCACGCCCCTACGCTGGACGGAAGACAGGCGAGGTCCTCCTTGGGGGATCGGAGTGTCGGGGAACCTCTGTTTGGGGGGCACCAGCCCGGTCCACCTCCTCTCCACATTTTCTTTCAACCCCCTCCCGGCCTGCCAGCGGAGTACCTGGATTTTGGGGAGTATTCTCGGAGAAACGGCTTAGACTTGCCGCGCCACGACCGATGACTGCCCATTGCCCTTTCCCCCGGAAACCCAGCCCTCCGCGGGAAGGGGCCCCTACCCCTGTCCTACCTGAACTCGGGCCCATGTCCCCCTATATCCAGGGAACCTGCAAAAGGTTTTTTCGCAAATTCCTCCTCTCCAGCCGGTCCCGGGTTTCTTCGTCCGTGCATTGTTTTACAGGGGGGCTAAACAATCAGGGTGAAAAATCGCTATCCCCTACCGCTGATCGCTGAGGTCTTCGACAGCTCCGGGGAGCCAAGGTGTTCCCCAATTTGGACCTAAGGGGGGCCTACAACCTTATCAGAATTCGTGGGGGGACGAGTGGAAGACGGTTTAAATCTCGTGACGGGCTTTTGAATACCCGTATCCCTTTTGGGGGCATCAACCCCCCGCTGTATTTCAAATTTTGTCAATGAGTCTCGGGGCCCCTTTTTTTACACCCGCATAGTTATCTAGACGATTCCTATCTTCTCCCGACATGCAGACCATCGGAACGGCGCCGGGTTTACACGTTTGCGTAACAACCGACTGTAACCCAAAGCGGAGAAGTGTCGGTTCCACCAGTCCATCTCCCGTTCCCTCGGGGTACATTGCCTGATCAAGGCTACAGATGGACCCGCTAAACCTCTGCATCCAGCAGTGGCCACGACCGTCGGTTCGGGTTAAAACGCCCCCCGGGGTTCGCCAACTACTCCCGGGGCATTTTTTTTCCCCTTTTCTCTCCCTTTGGTGGCTCCATGGGGCCCTTACTAGGAAGAACGAAATTTTTCCAAAATTTTTGGCCCCCCGCAGCCGAAAAAAGCATTGTCAATTTAAATACACTTTTCCCTCTGACCTATTTTGGTTCGATAGATGGGAGAAACCCTTCTCTTCAGAGGTTGCCTTTTCCGTGGGAGCAGGGGCCATTCTTCCCAAAGAAGGGCCCCGGGGCAAGACACTCACTTGGGGTTTTCTTTTCAAAGCCCTTCTCGTGGGCGGAATAACTATGCCATGGGAAAGATCGGGATTTTTTTGGCCCATCAAACGGCCGGAGAGTCGACATTTGCTGGGGAGCCCGACATCCATTCGACGTCTTACAGACCACAAACTTCATACCTCCAGACGGCCCAGTTTTTGAATCCTCCCCAGGCCAGGTGGTCCTCTTTTTCTCCCGGGTTTGATTTAAGATTCATTTCCCGGCCGGCCGAAAAGAATTTCAAGGCGGATGCCCCTCCCACCTTAAATTTCCCGGGAAGAACCAGTGTCTCCACATTATTGCTCCCAAAACGATGATCCACGCAGCTCCGTGGATCTTCGAGTGTACCCCCGGGGCAAAACCATGTTCGCCCTTTCCCAAAGGGGGCGGAGAATTCTGGAGGGGGGCATAGTTCCTTCTGGCCGGTCCCCCCGGGGATACGGAAGCCCAGCCCTTATCTCACGGCGTTATGGGGGCCCAAACCCCTGCCCCGGGGACATAAAGCTTTGTTCTCTACTTTTCCCACATGTGCCCAGAACAAGGTCCCACGCCATGGGCCCACAGCCTCTAAGTCCCCTGCCCGTTCCTTCCCCATGGACACACAAAGGCATGGACTTCATACGGCCTTCCCACCCTCCTGGGGGAAAATTCTGTCATCGGGGTTTTGGTCACGGAACGATTCTCAAAAATGTCCCCCTTCGTGCCACTTCCTGGTCTCCCCTCGGCTCCACAACTGGGGGTCATTTTTTCCAACCTTTTTTTACCTGCAAAGGATTACCCCAGCATATGTGTCTGATCGGGGCGTTCAATTTGTCTCCGTTTTGGTGGGGGCCCTTTTGGGCTCGCTTACAAACAAGTTGGGGCTTTTCTTTTGCCTTCTCCCCAGACAAATGGTCAAGTGGAGAGAGTAAATCAATATGGGGGGAATACCTGCGTCATTTTGGGCCCGGGCGCCAGGACACGTGCCCAGCTATTTCTGTGGGCGAGTTTCCTATAACCTCGGACTCTGACTCTTTGGTGTTTCTCCATTCCTTGTGGTCTACGGTCGTCCCCCACGCCCTCCCCCCCCCCTTGGCTACGGCTTCCGAGGTTTTCCCCGTGGATAAACCAAATGGGGACATCAAGGCCATTTGACGGGAGAACCCCCTTCCCACCCGGGCTTCTGCCGCATAAGAACCAGGCCCACAAGAGGAGGAGGCCTCCTCCTACGTTTAAGCCAGGGGGTAAGGTCGGCTTTCTTTCCCGATACAAGCCCAAGATCCCACTTAAATTGGCTGCGGTTTTTGGGGGCCCTTTTAGGGTATTCCGTCGCTTAAACCCTGTCTATAACCTTTTTACCCCCCTCTCTCCGATTCCAACGCCCCACACTCACTCCTAAAGCCCCTGGTTTTTGAACCGGTTCTCCAAAAAGAGTGTGTCTCCATCCCCGGTGGAAGTCCTCCGTTGTTTTTTAATTAAGGAATCCTGGCCAGAAAAACCCTCAGGGGGAAACGGTTTTTCCTGGTTGTTTGGAGGGGCTTGGTCCCCGGGGGAAAGGGCCTGGGGAACCGAGTCTAATATCTTGAACCAGGACCTTTTTCGCGGTTTCTTCGGGCCCAAAAAGAGGGGGACCTAAGGGGGGGTGTAAGTAACGACAGTGCCGCGTCCCCCCGGGGTCCCGCCTGGGAGGGGGGCGCTGCTGGCAGGGACGGGCCACGGCCCTGTTTTTTTTTACCAACCCCCGTTCCTGCTCTGTCCGCATCCCCCCCGGCCCAGGCGCCGCGCTCGTTTTTGTAATTTTTTAAAGGCCGCGAAACCCAAAAATTTGGGCCCGGTTGCCATGCGCCCCCCTATTTATTGGTGAGGGCCACGGGGCTTCCTTGCTGGTCTTGAGCCCCGACCCTTTGAAAAAACGTTCCTAATGCTTCTTGCCTTGCCGTTACCAGACCTCTTGCTAAGTTTTTCCCACTTCCGAACCCCTGCCCCCCTGCCCTGACTTCCTGCCTGCCCAAACACGGGTTTCCCCGCCTCTCGATTCTTACCCCGCTGCACCTTGCCGCCACCCAAGCCCGCCGCGTCGGGGTAGCAACCTGGAGACCCCGCCACAGCAATTTCCCTCCCGCTTTGCGGGGGGCTCTGGTGACCTATTAGACTGCTCCCTGGCCGTTGTTGCCACCGCTTGCGGGGGTCCAGGGGTCCCTACCGGGTGTTACACGTCCATTTCCTTTTGATCCTCCTTGAGATGGTTTCTGCTCCCTTTATTGGATCACTGTGTTTAATAAAAATGATTTGGGCTGATTAGGAAAGGCCCACAAATTCTATATAAGACCCCAGTGCATGTGAGCATATGAGAATCATGAGGCAAGGAAAATGCCCAAGGAGTCGGAGAGAATTTTGGGAAGGCCAGATCTGGCCAAGTTTACAAATGAATTTCTGCAGCACCAAGGTTCCTAAAAAGGGACAGTGGCCCCATAATCCAAATGGGAAAAAATTTGGGACGACCCAAATCTTCCCCAACCTGGCCGTCCCGCCAAACTAAACAATTCGTGGAGAAGACCTTGGTGAGAGGGGTAAAGAAGAACCCCAAGATCACTGCGGCTGAGCCCCAAAGGGGATGCAGTAGGGAGATGGGAGAAAGCTCCACAAAGCACCAATCACTGCAGCCTTCAGCAGTCGGGGGTTTATGGCAGAGTGCGGCCGCCGGCAGCCGCTCCTCAGTGCAAGACATATGAAAGCTTCAGACAGTTTGAAAAAAACAAATGAAGATCCCAGACTATGAGAAATAGGATTCTCTGTCTGATAGATGAAGATTGAACTTTTTGGTGTTAATTCTAACGGTGGAGAAAACCAGCCCTGCTCATCACCTGCTCAATACAATCCAAACAGTGACACATGTGGGTGCAGCATTATGCTGTGGGGGTGTTTTTCAGCAGCAGGAAAGATGAATGCACCCAAGTACAGAGATATCCTGGATGAAAACCTCTTCCAGACGCTCTGGACCTCAGACTGGGCTGAAAGTTCATCTTCCAACAAGACAATGACCCTAAGCACACAGCTAAAAAACAAAGCAGTGCTTTAGAACAACTGTGACCATTCTTGTCTGGCCTATCAGAGCCCCGACCTAAACCCAATTTAGCATCTCTGGAGAGACTTGAAAATGGGTGTCCCCCAAGTTTACCATCCAACCTGAGGGAACTGGAGAGGGTCTGCAAGGAAGAATGGCAAAGGAGCCCCAAATCCAGGTGTGAAAAACTTGTAGCATCATTCCCAAGAAGACTCCCTGGCTGTACTAGCTCAAAAGGTTTCTACTCAATACTGAGCAAAGTTGTGAATACTTATGATCATGTGTATTTTAGTTTTTCTTGTTTTTTAAAAAATTTGCAAAAATATCAACATTTCCCGTTTATTTTCCTTTCAAGATGGGGGGAGGGGCAAGTGTACAGTAATCACAAAAATGAACTTTTTAGATTTACCAAAGGGTGCAATGAAAAGGAAAAATTTAAAGGGTCGAAAATTTCCCGTACCCACAGTATAATATATATATAAAATTTATATATAATATAATATAAAATAAAAATATAAAATATATTTGGAGCTTTTAGGGCTCTGGATCGTGACTTCCACGGTTCGGGCGGACAGAACTTTTCCAGGGAAAATAAGGGCTTCGTATTTTTTTTTACACAAACAGAAATAAAACGTGCAAGGCATGAAACAAACAAAACAAAAAAAAAACGCCTCCCCGGGCCTAACTAAAAAGGGGCACTTACCATCGCAAGTTCCCCCTGCTGGTTTTCCAGCGGGACCCCACCCAAGCTTGAAGGTACCGGGGGGTTGTAACCACCATATCACTACCTCTGCTTTTATACTCCATAAACCCCGGAGGGAGTCAGGGGAAGTGACACCCACCCCTTATGCTCACCCCCAATTAAGGCCACCCAGGAAAGGGCTAAGCCATACTAAAAATTTTAACCATTTTAAACATAGTCGACATCTAAACTGTCGACACCTATTAAGTTTTCTCCTTACCTTGGGGGGATTGTTTTTGGACATTGAAAGGTGCATCCCAGACACGGGCCGGGGAGTACACCCCCTTGACCCCCTTTCCGCTGTTGCCCCTTACATATCCCCCCCCTTGCCAACCCGGGGCGGACATTTGTGCCCCGAAACATTCTCTAGTAATGCTCCGTTGCTTGTTAACCCCCCCGGGGGTGTTCTACCAGAACTTTAAAATCCTTGGGGCCGGAAACCCCGGGGTCCCCCCGCATTCTTCCCTTTGTTTTGGGCCATCCTTTTCAAGGGGGTTTATCAGATCACCCTAAATTGCCTCCCCACCAAAAGACCTCACCCCGATTCCCCATTTCAAGCCAACATTCCCTCCTACAATCGAGATTTCTTTTTCTCCCCCGACAGCTTCCCGAGGTACCCACGGGGGTCTTTTCCCCCATTAACCCTTTGGGGACAGGACTGCACCTAAACCCACCCTAGGCATCCGTCTGACTAAATTCCCTTCTGAAATCATAGCCAGTACAGGTCCTTACAGAGTACCTCCTTAAGTTTCAGAAAGGCGCTCACCCCCGGGTTCCACTTTCAGGGGATTTTGCCCCTTGGAGATCTGTAAAAGGGCAGCTATTTTTCAAAGGCGGCCAAACCCCTTTTAGTACCCCAAGCCAAGGAAGCTCTAACCTTTCTTGGACACATTGGGGCCAATTTTGAATGGCCTCGAGTTTGGGCACCGGGGTTTTTGATGACCCCTCGCCAATATTATACCCGGGTAGCGCCCTCCTCTAGCCCAACCACTCTTGGGTTGGCCTTTAGACCGGCGCCCCTATCGCATCTGGGACTGCTTGCCCTTTACCAGATGCAAATTTCCCAATGGGCGCGTGATCACCACATCTCCGGGATGCGGCTGCATAGTTTTTATGCGCTGCAGGATGAGTCCATTAACCCCTGAAAGGTCGCGGGGGCCCCCCAACAAAACAAGGGAAGGACACGACGAATCCCCCTCGGGGGGAAAAAGCCGTTTTTTTTTTTTGCCTAATTTGGGGGGAACTGCCAAAAACCCCTTTGGTGGGGTTCTAAGGGGCATATCCCGGGTCCCAACCCCCGATCACCGTCGACCCTTGGGCATGGGGGGGGCTCGAATTTGGGACTTCATTTAACTTGGGGAAGTCTTACAAAACCCAAGCTACCATTGGCTTAGGATAATCACGAGGGGGCTGGACCCCCCACTTTGGGACTTCTCTTTTACCCCCGGGGCTAGCATTTTCCTCCTCTTCTGAAATGGCTTGCCTCGGGGCTTCTGGCACCCGTAGGGTCCCCGCACCTTTTGGGGGGGCTGGGGACAATTCTTTTGGATACATCGGGTCCCCGGGCATTCAGAGAATCCCCTTTCCTCTTAAAACCCCGCCCCTCCTGTCTGGGGACTCTGAAAAGGACTCCGCATACAGGGGGGTACTCCTTATTGGGGGAAACTCCCCGACCCCCTTGCAGCCACCAGCTTTCTGGGCCCTTCCATTTTATGAGGTTTAAGTAAATTTGGTGGGGTTTTCTTTTCCGGGCTGGAAAACCTTGTAATTCACCTCACTCACCCGTTCACAGATCCATGGGGCCTTGCCTTTACGGGAAAACTGCCTCTACATTTTGGAAAAGTAACACCCTGCCCCCCTAAAAGACCACTCTTGGGGTCCTTTTTAAAACCCGGCCTGGGCTTCCTGGCCTGTAGCATTTCCCCTTCAATGGGCATAACTCCCGGGCGATCCGTCCTCTGTCGGCTATAGCCATCCCTTTCCCTGTAAGGGGTTTTTCCTCTTGCCCCATGTTTCTGGCTTGTCCAAGCCCTGGGGGATTCCCCAATAGCACCAATGAGAACCCCTGGATCCTGTGGACTTCCCGAGGGCGAACAAAATGGGCAACAGGGGGTCCCAATCCCACCACCTTGTCCACCACCTTTTTTAACAGCCCTTTAATTTTTTTAAACCTCGACCAGACCATCGGGGGGGGAGGGTTACACGGGGCGCAGGGGGGGCAATTTTTAGCAGGGGGCAAGCTTTTTGGGTTACCTTGGACAAAACGGGTACCCTATCGTTCAGATCTCCTTGGGGGATCCCTGTAGGGGTAATAGTGAAACAGCCCTACTCCCCCTTTGGGAAGTATTTCTAGGGCTATACTTCAGGGTAGGGGGGGCAAATCCGTACAACCAAGATATCTGGGCCCCTAGCTGTTTTAGGGAGGGGACCGACCAGATCCATGCCAATCCCTCAAAGGGGTACTTCTATAAGGGAAAGAACCAATGGACTCCAATGGGGGTAGGGGCGTGGGCCTTAAAACTCCCCGGGCAGGGCTGACAGAATTCATCCACCCTTTTAATGCCGGGGCCTAGAAGTTACGCCCACCCCCCCTAGTTTTTCTCCCCCCCAAGTTCCCCCAACACTGGGGAAATTCCACTCTAAACAACGACAGGGGTTTTTGGGGGCACCAACTGTTCCACCACCTCTGTTGGCGTCCTTTTCCACCCGTTAATAAATTATCCCGTACGGGGAAGGCGGGGAAAACCAACTCCTCCCCTGGGTTTCCCGCGGCTCCCATCAAGACCTTTTACCTTTTCCAAGCGTTACCCAGGGTTTGGGTCCCCATTTTCTTGCCAAAATTCCCCCCGAGACTGGGGAAGGAGGGGAGTTCTAACTCAGAGGGGGTCTCCCTGGGGCTCCCCAGACCGCCCAAAAAAAGGGGACAGGTTCAACATTAACTTTTTGGGCCACGTCATTTACAGCAGGAAAATCATATACATTTTAATTTATTTCCCCACAGGCCCAAAACAGCGGAAAGCACCCAATAACGCGGGTGTAGTAACTGGTCACCCACGCCACCTCTGTTGGGTACCCCACACCCTCTCTATTGGGCCATATGGGATGGGGGAGCCCTGGTGTCCCCCCCTGGGAAAAAACTACCCCATCCGGCTGAGAGTTTCTCGGGCCACCATCGGGCTTTCACAAGGGGCCTAAAATCCCCATCCAGGGGGGCCTGCACCAAATGCCATTAATGGAACAGGGCACTCTCCCTCCTTTCCACAGCGAAACCCCATGGAATATGACGGGCGGGGAACCAGGGACGCCCCCCATCCCACATTCCATGGGTTCCTCCCTGCCCGGCAAAGGCCGCCACATGTCCCAACCTTGGCATCGCCCAGACTAAGGGGTCCCCGGGCCCTTTAAAAAAGGGGCCCTTTTTGGGGGAGATGGCCCTCCCCCCTTTCCTATACCCAACCCCCCCTTTTGGGACAGGGGCAGTCTTTCCGCGGTTTTGGGGGGCTTCGGATTTCCCCGGGGTATGTGGACCTCAGGAACTCCTCTGTAGCCTTACCTTTCCCCAACCGCGACCAATTTTGTCCCCCTTTTTTGGGGCGGTGAAACCCCCCCCCTCTGGAGCTGATAGGAAGGGCCCGCCAAAAGGTCACAGACCCATCCTTTGACCACCTGGGAGGGGTGTGGTTTTCCGCTTAGCCACTTGTTGGTAATGTGGAACAGGTCGTACATTTGGACCTGGCAGGCTTGGCCGGGTTTAAAATCCCAGGGGTTTTACTCTCTGGGGCCCCTACCCCGGGGGAACCCCCAGTCGGGGCCCGATCCCCCCCCAGTTTGTTGTAGTCCTTGCGTCTTGGGCACGCAGGTCGAATACCTTCGCGGTTCCCCCTAGGAAGGAGCCAGGGCATCCCCCACTGGTCCGCCGCACTCCTCTCTCTGCTATCCGTTCAAAGGGCCCCAGTAAGCCTCGATGCGTCATCCGCGGACATCTTGCGAGGAACCTTTCACCAAGGGGGCCCCTGAACCCACACTTGTTGGGTTACTTCTTGGCCTTTCAGCCCGGGTCTACGTTGCGCACGTGTGGTTTACCCGCTGTTCCTTCCCCGTGGCCCCGGTGGGGGCCAAAGCAGGGGGATTCGCTCACTTGGCCCGGGTGGTCCCTCTTCTGCGCTTTTTGCTGGGTGCCCGCCATCACTGGGGCGCGTTGGGTTTTAATTAGCTGCTTCACCAACCATCCATTTTTAGCCGCCTCTGCTGACCGGCGGTACGCTTCACCCAGGACATACGTTTTCCCTGTCTCAGAAGAGTAATCCCTATTTTTCCCAATCTCCCCACCAGGTGATTTTAGCGGCTCTGGGGACGTACTTCACTTTCAGAAGACAGAGACGTATTCCCCGGGAAAATACGGGGTTTATATTTTTTTGCAGCAAACAAAAGACAAAGGGAACAGGCACAAAAAAAAACAAAACGCCGCCCCTCGGCTCTAATAACAAGGGCAGCTTACGCATCTGCAATTCTCCCTCGGTTTTCCAGCAGGCCCCCCCCAAAGCTTAAGGAACCGGGGTTTTTTAAACCCCCATAGTCCTTCCTGCTACTTTTAAAAACTCCAGGTAAACCCCCCGGGGTGGGGTCTGGGGAAATGAGCACCCAACCCTGCTCTATCTCACCCCAATGAAAGGGGCCCACCCGGAAATGGGTGAAGCCATACTAACATATTACCCTGTTAAACAATGCACAGTCTAAACTTCAACACCTATGAATTTGGCCTTTTTTCCCCCCAAATCTCCTTACCCTTTGGGGGGATTGTTTGGGCATTAAAGGTCAAAGCCAGGGCACTGGCCGGATGTACACTCCATTTTACACCCTTCCCTGTTGCCACCTTAATAAATAAAATATATATATATAATATATAAAAATATATATACAAAAACAAATCCTTACCCTACTTTCTCCAAAACCAATGGAACCCACTACTCACTTTCTTTTCCCATCCCCTGCCCCCATTTAAATCAATGACAAAAAAAAAAATTTTCTAAAAGCATCAGACACTCAACACAATGTTTACTTGTCCCCGGTGTTTGGTGTTGTTGGATTTTTTATTGCAGTGATATGCTCCACTTGCAATTTGACCTTTCTAATATTTATCTGATATTTTTTTTTACCCCTAAAAGTATTTTCAAACTCCTTGGTTTTAGCGGCATACTTACATTTTCCCATGATATACTGATTTTTTTTTTTTTTAGGGAATTGCATTAATGTATGTAAGAACTATATGGCAGTTGTATGTTGGGGTTGGTTTCAAGACACCATGTCCCAGACAATGATCCAACCTGTTATCATGAACATTTCACTTGAAAAACCTCTGTATCAGTGCAGTACATGCAGTGATTTTCAGTCTAGTAGCTCCTCTCTATGTCCTGCACTGCTCTTACATTTATTAGTGAGGTGCATGCAGTAATTGGTGTTATATAGCACCTCTCTACAGTACAGTGTGGTTTTATATGTCC
Organism: Phyllomedusa bahiana; assembly: GCA_025379985.1. Taxonomy (NCBI): domain Eukaryota; kingdom Metazoa; phylum Chordata; class Amphibia; order Anura; family Hylidae; genus Phyllomedusa; species Phyllomedusa bahiana. The sequence continues at coordinate 18,553 of JAODAL010057626.1, forward strand.
TGTACTACTCTTGCATGTATTAGTGCAGTACATGCAGTGATTGGCGGTCTAGTTGTGCCTCTCTACAGTACAGTGTGGTTTTATATGTCCTGTACTGCTCTTACATGTATGAGTGAGGTGCATATAGTGATTGACGGTCTTGTAGTGCCTCTCTACAGTACAGTGCACTACTACATACCCTCTACTGTTCTTACATGTATTAGTGAGGTGCATGCAGTGATTGATGGTCTAGCAGTGCCTCTCTACAGTACAATGCACTACTACATACCCTCTACTACTCTTACCTGTATTAGTGAGGTGCATGCAGTGATTGGCAGTCTATAGCGCCTCTCTACAGTACAGTGCAGTACTACATGTCCTGTACTGCTCTTACATGTATTAGTGAGGTGTGGGCAATGATTGGCGGTCTAGTAACACCTCTCTACAGTACAGTACAGTGCTACATGTATTGTACTGCTCTTACATGTATTAGTGAGGTACATGCAGTGATTGGTGGTCTATAGCACCTCTCTACAGAACAGTGTGGTACTACATGTCCTGCCTTCCTCATTTCAATTTCAGTTTTAGTGTTCTTCCCCTGCTTCCTCCCTCATGTAAAAAGCTTTATGAGGCAGGTCTAAAAGGGTGTGGCTTCACAGGCTCCCTTGAAAAAGTCACTTGATCTCCTGGGCTGGACACAGTGCTGTTTTCTATGTGTGGAGAGACAGAACTTCCTGTCATCAAACAGCTGATGTAGAACTGCAGGAAGCTCACAAAACATGGAATGAAGACACATTACAAAAGTGCCAAACAATGGGAGAGAAATTATTTAGAAAAATATATTTTTTTTCCATTGGACGGCCCCTTTAAATTGTTTCAAGTTACCGTTTACTTACACTGTTTCTAATATCAAGTTATTGACTTTTAAAAGATGTTGCAAATGACTTGAGAGTTAAATGACCCATGATAGTCCTGGAGGGAGTCATTTACTCAAGACACTCCAATCTCGGAGATCCATGCTTACTCCCGGGCTAATGAATATGTCTCCTCTTCATTCTGGTGACACCAGGAGCTATAGATTCTGTTGCCATATCCCTGTTTGCACGAGTGGTCAGCAGCTAATGCTGTTTGAGAAGAGAGGAGAAGCCGGCAGCGTCTTCAGAAAAGCGCCCTCAGCACAGAATTACAGCTGCCACCATCTCTGCCGATGGATTAAATGTTAAACCCAATGACTTTTAAACAAGCATTAGGGTAAAAATAGCAGCAATGAATGTACTCTCTGTAACAGAGTCATTCATCATAGTGATGTATTCGTCTGATGAGCTTTGCATGTGAATAACACAGCAGGATCATTTGTATAAAAAAAATATTTGCTGTGAAAAGTGGCAAACATTGCACCACATTGACATAAGGTTAGGTTTACATATGTGTCGGATGTTCAGAGACTCCTTGGTAGAGGCGGAATCGGGTCCATTTTATGAAGGACACCAACGACGCCTGACGGACCCTGTTGACTCAAATGAGCTCTGTTGGGTTTCCGTTGTGGTGTCCATCATGTTACTGGAAAAATTAACACTTAAAGGGGTTGTGCCACAATCTAATGTTGACGTGGGATCCTGCGAAATGGGTATTTAATCACTTTTCTAAGTAAATGTCATTAAAAAAGTGAAGCCTGTGAGATCTACAACCTTCCTTACATGCCCTTAGTTTCCTGACAGTTTACATTAGACACAACCAGGAGCTGACAGGAGCTGATCTGGCTGCATTTGCATTGTTTGCACTTCTTATCTGATGGCAGGGAACATGAAGGAGCTTTGAAGGGACTGGGAAGAAAAGATTCTGTGTCTTTTGTATAGCGAATCCACTGGTTGTAATGTAGTCATCTGAGTAAATATGCAGACTCTCCCTGGCTCCCTGCTCAGCCCCCCTCCGCTGCCTGCTCAGAGCTTATCTTCTTTCCTGTGCACAATACCGTTATCCCCTGTGGATAAGCCAAACAATGTTTACTCAACTACAGAGACTGAATATCAGGAGCGTGCATGGGAGGTGGTGCAATGACATCACAGAGGAGGTACTTGTTTTTTTAAACACAGAAACACAACGCCCCTTTTTTCAAGCCTCAAGAGGAACTTACCTCTTGGCAAAACCCCTTTAATGCTGCACTATTTTTTCCAACATTTTTGACTGAATCTACAACGTAGGCTTTAAATGGAATCATCGATGCAATTGTTAAAGGAAAAAAGGTGATCAGTTTTAAACACCAAATGCTGCTGCTCTGGTGCAGAAATGGGAGGCTACATACAGCACAGGGAAAGCTCACATTAGACCACAAAACATCTCAGGGAGATGAATGAAGACCATACTTGCTAATCCTTCCTTTTTTTCAGGGAGACTTCTGCAAACCAAACACAAAAACCATGCAAACCGTGCCCGAAATAAGCGTTTGCAAGCAGATGGGGATGTTTCCAGGTGGATCGGTGCATTTCTAGTGACGGGCTTACATTTCCAAGTTTCGAGAAAGAAAAGATTGGCAAATATGATGAAGACAAGGCGAGCCATTTGAGAATCTTTGTTGGTTCTCCAGGCAACTATTTTAATCAGACTGGTATAGCCAGGAGTTTGAGTGCTTGAGGCCCCCGAAATAACTCAAAAGTCCAGTTGACCAAGTGAAGGGTGTGGGGCTTCTGTCTAAAGAACAAACACATGGAGCAGGGAATGTTTCCATCAATGTTGTTGTAATGTAGCCACAGTATATCGGGATGCTCCCAGGTGGATCAGTGCATTTTCAGGGCTGGGCTTAAATTTCCAAGAACAGGGAGAGAAAAGGTTGGCAAGTGTGATGAAAATAGGGCAAGCCACTTGAAAAAATTGTTGTTGATTCTTTAGGCAACTACTTTAGGCAGACTGGTGTAGCCAGGAGTTGGAGTGCAAGAGGCTCTGGAGTAGCTTAAAATCTAATCGATCAGTGAACAGTATGGGGCTTACATCTTAAGAAAGAATACATAGAGCAGGGAGTGTTCCCAATGGTTATCTTAAAAATTTCAAGAATCAGAAGAGAAAAGGTTAGCAAATATGATGAAGACAAGAAAAGCCATTTCAGTAATAATGTTGGCTCTTCAGACAACTAATTTAGGCAGACTGGTATAGCCAGGAATTTCAATGGATGAGGCCCCAGAGTAGCTCAAAGTCCAATTGACAAGTGAATGGTGTGGGGCTTCCATCAAAAGAACAAATATAGAGCAGGCAGTGTTCATATTGATGTTGGGAGGCAGTACTAAGCCATTAGAGACTCTTTGGTGGTTCTACAGACAACTACTTTAAGCAGGCTGGTGTTGCCAGAAGTTTGAATGCAAGTGGTCCCAGAGTAACTGTCCAGTCAACTAAGAAAATTACGCGGGGCCTCCATCTAAAGAACAAAAACGTAGAGCAGGTCGTGTTTCCATCAATGTTGTTGTGATACAGTACCAGGATATTGGTCTATGCTAAACGTACACGTTAACTTTTGTGTCCGGTTTGGTGTTGAATAAGCCGTGCTGCCAACATCTGCTGCACAGTCAGTGGAGCCCAGGGGGGATGAGGTTGAGGCAAAAGACAGAGGTGTTGGTTACAGCCATCTCTAGTAAACTGGTAGAGTGGAGTGCAAGGGATCTGAAGAAAGCTTAAGGACAGTAACCCTTATATTCCCCTCTTAAGTAAAATTGTTCTGTTAGTTACAGCACCACCACACTCTGCAAGGATTGCTGGGCTCCAAGAAACAGTTCCCCGGAGATCAGGAATTAATTGACAGCCTAATAATAGCATGGTAGTTAGTGTTGAGCGATGAAATCGCCAAAAGTTGAAATTGGGCAGATGAAGAGATTATTTTTCTTAAAATCTGATCAATAATCGAATCACACCATTTTTGGCACTTCCGGCCAATCAGCGCAGAGCACTGGTGGTGGTGGTGGGGGAAGAACGTCACCAGCGGAGTTGTGGAATTTTATTTGGGTCTGAAATACAAAGACCTTCGTTTTTTTCTATGTCACGCAATTCCTA
>JAODAL010057627.1:0-22565 GCA_025379985.1 Phyllomedusa bahiana
TTTATTTTTTTTTTCCCTGAGGGTTTTGCCCACATGTATAAGTACGAAAGCTCTTCCCCTTTCACCTCCTCTATAAATATATTTACTGTATATGGCAGGCAGGGGCTGTCTGGTGTGTACTTACTATAACCAGTGTGAAGGCACACCCAACCATTTAGGAAGGGAGTAGACTGACTGGGGAGTGAGAAAGAATTATGAAGTTTTTCCTTCCCTCATTTTACTTCCTCCTTCTCCCCTCTCCCACCCATACCATACTCCTGATATAGTGTTGTGGGCCCCACTTGGTTTGCCCCAGTCTAGTCCTTCCTCAAGGGGTTGTATAACCCCCTCCAGAGTTGCCGACTTCCACTTTCTTGTCGGCCTTGATGGAGACTTTTTTTTAGGGGTCACCCGGGGCCCCCCGTGCCGGGCCGGGGCGCACCCCCCCCCCGCTGTGGCTCGGGCAGCGGGCAATGCCGCGCCCCGTCCCCCGCTCCCCACACCCCCTTTCCCCGGGGCCGGCACAAACCCCTCACCACACCCTTTCCTGGTCGACGGGCGCTCCGTGGCTGCCGGGCGCGCAGGCGGTACTGCAGCCAAATTTAACGGGACAGCGCGCCGATGATTGGTTTCTTCGGGCGCTGATAAAAAAAAAAAATTTAAAAGTCCCCCCCTTCCCAGAAACCTTGCTGATCGTAGTCCCCTGTCCCTTTGGAGGAAGCGTTCCGAGTATCTTGTTTGTCTACTGTGTCCCTACCTTCTGCTCCACCCCCTTGACCACAAAACCTTTGCCGCCGTCTGACCTTCTCCTGTCCCCGACTCGAACCATTGCCGTCTGTTCCTGCCCTTTCTGCCTGTCCCCGACTACGAACATTTGCCGTCTGTCCTGACCTTCTGCCTGTCCTCGAGTAGAGCCTGCTTCATGATTCTGTACTGCGCAACACCTTGGCTGCCACCGCAAGCAAGTCACGTCAGGGGTAGCGACCTGGTAGCAATCCGCCTCAGCAAGTCCATCTCGCTTTGCGGCAGGCTCTGGTGAAAACTGGACCTACTTAGACTCCACTCCCTGGCGTGGCTTATACCATCGCTTGTGGTGATCCAGAGGATCCACTACCACTGACCATTACAGTTCGATTGGGGCCATGGATCCGACCAAGGGGCCCTCTACGAGCTCTCTGGACCTCACCACCATCGTGGCCCAGCAATCTAAACAGATCGCGCAGCAAGCTCAACAGCTGAACCAACTGAATACTATGATGCAGCAGCTCCTGGCCACTCAGCAGCAGCAGTCGGCTGCCGTGGTTCCATCAGCAGCAGTCACTCCGGGGATATCCGCCGGCCCTAAACTCCGGTTGTTCATGCTGACGAAGTTTGACGGGGACCCAAAAGCCTGCAGGGGCTTCATCACCCAGTGTTCCCTCCACGTGGAACTTATGGCTGGCCAATTCCTGTCCGAAAGATCCAAGGTGGCCTTCGTGGTCAGTCTCCTCTCCGGGAAAGCCCTGGCCTGGGCGACTCCACTTTGGAACCGAGGCGATCCTATCACAGCTGATCTGGCGACATTCCTGCAGGAGCTCCGCGGAGTCTTCGAGGAGCCTGCCCGTGCCTCGTCTGCTGAAACCGCTTTGCACCTTAGCCTCTGAATTGGTTTGGAACGTGCAGCGTTGTGCGCCACGTTCAAGAAACGCCTCTCCAGCCAGGATGCCCTTGCCACCCGGGACCCTCCAACGTCGTTAAGTGAGCTCATCCACCTGGCGACCCGCATTAACATCCGGTTTTCGGAGAGATGGGAGGAGCTCCGCCAAGAGCGTGAACCGGCTCATACACGTCGGCTACCCCGTCTTGCGCCAGTGTTTCTGCGTCCCCCACTGCCTCCTACCCAGCCAGTCTTGAAAGAGGCCATGCAAGTGGACAGTACCCGCCTGACTCCGCAAGAGCTTGCCCGACGACGTGAAGAGAAGTTGCCCCGAACATTTCCGTAGGGATTGTCCATTTCTTCCGCAAGGCACGCACCTAGGTTTTGTGGAAGAGGCGTCCCTAGGTGTGAGCACTCCCTCTCCACGGCTCACGCTGCCAGCTCTGGTCACGTCCAATTCCGGAATCTCGTTCCAAGTGTTGGCCTTTCTGGATTTTGGATCAACTGGGAGCTTTATGGATGCTTCGTTGGTGACCAGGTATCGTCTCCCGGTGGTCCGCTTAGACCAACCCTTGGTCAAGTAGGAGCCCTGCACAGGGAAAGGATCACGTTCTTCGTGTAACCCCGTTATTACTCGGCTTTTCTACTGGGGCTTCCTTGGCTACAGCGTCACGTCCTTACGCTCGATTGGAAGACGGGTGAAGTTTTGCGTTGGGGTCTGGACTGCCAGTCTCGTTGTCTATCGGCACCCCGCCGGGTGCGCCCCAGTCCTCCGCAGTCCTCTCTCAAGCCACTACCTGGCCTACTGCAACCTTATCAGGACTTCCAAGATGTTTTCTCCGAGAAGCGAGCTGAGACACTTCCTCCTCATCGCCCATATGATTGCCCCATAGACCTGCTACCCGGACTAGTCCTCCCCGGGGTAGGGTCTACCCGCTTTCCGTACCTGAAACTCAGGCGATGTCAGCCTACGTTGAAGAAAATTTCTGAAAAGGTTTCATCCACAAATCTACTTCTCCGGCGGGTGCCGTATTTTTCTTTGTGGAGAAGAAAGATGGATACCTGAGACCGTGCATTGAGTACCGTGGTCTATATAAGATCACCATCAAGAACCGGTACCCTTTGCCATTAATGACAGAACTCTTTGATCATCTCCAGTGATCCAAGGTCTTTTCCAAGTTTGACTTGCGGGGGAAATATAATCTCATCCGGATCCGGGAAGGTGACGAGTGGAAGACGGCCTTCAATACTCGTGATGGGCACTTTGAGTATCTGGTGATGCCCTTCGGTTTATGCAACGCTCCGGCCGTCTTCCAAGAATTTGTCAATGACATTTTCAGAGACCTCCTGTATGTCTGCGTAGTGGTCTACTTGGATGACATCCTGGTATTTTCACCCGATCTGGGATCCCACCAGTCGCATGTGCGCCAGGACCTGAAACGCCTGCGGGAGAACCATCTCTACGCTAAACTGGACAAGTGCCTATTCCACCTGACCAGCCTTCCCTTCCTCGGCTACATAATCTCTGATAAGGGTCTGCGGATGGACCCCACCAAAATCTCTGCCGTCCTACAGTGGCCACGACCTGTTGGCCTTTGGGCCATACAACACTTCATGGGCTTCGCCAATTATTACCGGCAGTTTATCCCGCATTTCTCGACGTTGCTAACTACAATTGTGGCTCTTACTAAAAAACATGCCAACCCGAAACTGTGGCCTCTGACCGCCAAAGAAGCCTTTTCCAAGTTGAAGGCAGCATTCGCCTCCGCACCTGTGTTATCCCGACCAGATACCGAGAAACCCTTCTTTTTAGAAGTTGACGCCTCACCCAAAAGGGGCCCAAGGGCAAGACTCGGACCTGTGGGTTCTTTTCCAGGACCTTCTCACCGGAAGAGGGAACTATACCATCGGGGATCGAGAACTTTTAGCCATTAAGCTTGCTCTGGAGTAATGGCGCCACTTCCTGGAGAGTGCTCGTTTTCCAGTGAATATCTTCACAGACCACAAAAATCTGCTCTATCTCCAGACAGCACTACGTCTGAACCCTCGTCAAGCGAGGTGGTCTCTGTTCTTTGCTACATTATCCATTTCTGACCGGCAGAAAAGAATTTCAAGGCCGATGCCCTTTCTCGTGCCTCCGATGTTAGTGGGGAAGAAGAGGTTGCTCCACAACATATCGCACCTCCAGAACGTCTGATATCCATGGCTCCCACTAACCTCCAAGGGGTACCCCCGGGGAAGACATATGTGCGCCCTGCGCTCCAGTTGAGGGTCCTGAAATGGGGTCATTGTTCCCGCATAGCTGGACACCCTGGGGTACGGAGGTCTTGTTCCTTGATTTCCCGGTTCTACTGGTGGCCTGGTCTTGCCAACGATGTGAAGGAGTTCGTGGAGGCCTGTACCACCTGTGCCTGCAACAAGTCACCTCGCCTCAAACCTGCGGGACTACTCCCACCTCTGCCTGTGCCTAACTGTCCTTGGAGCCATATTACCATGGACTTCATAAGCGACCGCCCTCTGAGGGAAATACGGTTATCTGGGTGGTCACTGACCGTTTTTCCAAAATGGCTCATTTTGTTCCCTTGCCTGGCCTTCCTTCTGCGCCTCGGCTCACCAATATTTTTTTCAAACATATCTTCCGTCTGCATGGACTTCCTTTACATATAGTATCGGATCGGGGAGTTCTGTTCTTCTCGAGATTTTGGCGAGGCCTTTGTTTGCTTCTTCAAGCAGAACTGGACTTCTCTTCCGCGTACCACCCACAATCCAATGGCCAAGTGGAGAGGGTGAATTAAGTCTTGGGTACCTATCTCCGCCACTTCACATCTAGTCTGCTACCTTGGGCGGAATTTTCGTATAACTCCCTGGACTCTGATTCCGCTGGGGCATCCCCCTTCTTCATCGTCTTCGGTCGGAATCCCCTTCCACCCCTTCCACTGCCCTCTGCCTCCTCCGATGTCCCTGCTTTGGATAATCTGTTCTGCGACCTATCCGCCGTCTGGAGGGAGACGCGCCAGTCCCTGCTTCAGGCCTCTGCCCGTATGAAGACCCAAGCGGACAAGAAGAGAAGACCCTCTCCTTCCTTTGTTCCGGGGGATAGGGTATGGCTGTCTGCCAGATATATCCGTTTTAAAATCCCTAGCTACAAGCTGGGTCCCCGGTTTTTAGGCCCCTTTGAAGTCCTGAGACGCATCAATCCTGTGGCCTACAAGCTTCGGCTCCCTCCAACCATGCGCATCCCAAACTCCTTCCACGTCTCCCTGTTGAAACCAGTCGTCCTTAACCGGTTTGCCCGGTCGGTGGTTCCCCCATCTCCCGTAGCTGACTCCACCAATGTTTTTACCATCAAGGAAATTTTGGCCATGAAGACGGTTAGGGGGAGATGATTTTTCTTGGTCGATTGGAAGGGGTTTGGGCCTGAAGAGAGGTCTTGGGAGCCGGAGGAGAACATCCTGGACCGGGGTCTTTTGACTAGATTTCTAGGCCGGGAGGAGGAGGAAGCCGAGGGGCGGGGGTACTGTTACGGGTGCACCTGCGGCCCCAGTGCCTGGCCGCGGGCGCACCCGCACCCCCTGCCGCAGCTCCATCCCCGCAGCCCGCAGCGTCCTTCCCTGGCCGGCACTTACCTCACCACACTCCTGTTCCTGGCTGGGCGCGCGCGGTACCGCAGCCAAATTTAAAGGGACAGCGCGCCGATGATTGGTTTCTTCGGGCGCTGATCCTATTTAGTCCTGCCCCTTCCCAGTAACCTTGCTGAATCAGTAGTGCCCTCTGCCTTGAGAGGAAGCATTCCTGAGTATCTTGTTTGTCGTACCGTACCTTCTGCCTCCGTCCCTTGACCACGAGCCATTGCCGCTTGTCCTGACCTTCTGCCTGTCCTCGAGTACGAGCCTGCTTCACGATTCTGTACTGCGCAATACCTCGGCTGCCACCGCAAGCAAGTCACGTCAGGGTTAGCGACCTGGTAGCAATCCGCCGCAGCAAGTCCATCCCGCTTTGCGGCAGGCTCTGGTGAAAACTGGACCTACTTAGACTCCACTCCCTGGCGCGGCTTATACCATCGCTTGTGGTGGTCCAGAGGGTCCACTACCACTGACCGTTACAGACATGAATGGGCAACAAACTCAATTTCACCAAAGGGCCACATCAGCATTATGGTTGTCCTCAAAGGGGCATTGAACGGCCTAAAAGAGTGACTGGGGGCCTGGGTAGAGCTGTTAGAGCAGAGCCACCAACAGTTGTAGAGGTGTGAAGGTGCATGACAGAGCTCAAAATTTAAGATGGCACCTGCTCCCTGTGCTGGCTCTGCTGCCTCTGAAAAGCACTGACTTCATCCCCATAGGAAAATAATGACCTGGTCCTTCTGTATGCAGATCTTGTCTGTCCCTGCTCACTGTTTCTAAGTTATCACATGCCGTATAACATGAAAAGGTCAGCTGGATTCAGCTCCCGGCCACATAACATGACGAGGTCGGCTGGAATCAGCTCCCGGGCCACATAACATGACGGTGGGCTGGATCAGCTCCCCCACATAACATACGGGTGGGTGGTTTTCAGCCCCCGGCCACATAACATACGGGGGTCGCTGGTTTCACTCCCGGCCACATAACATGCAGGTGGATGCATTCAGCCCCGGCCACAAAAAAAGACAGGTCGGCGGGATTCAGCCCCCGGGCCACATAACATGACGGGGTCACTGGTTTTAGCTCCCGGGCCACATAAATGACGAGGCGGCGGGGATTCAGCCCCCGGGCCACATAACATGCGGGGGGCTGGTTTTTACTCCCCCCACAAACTACAGGGGGAGGTTTCACTCCAGCCACATAACATGACGGGGTCGGCTGGATTCAGCTCCCGCCACATAACAGACGAGGTCGCGGATTCACTCCCCCCATAACGACAGGTCACTGGTTTCAGCCCCCGGGCCAATAACAGACGAGGTCGGTGGATTCACTCCCCCACATAACATACGAGGTCAGCGGGATTCAGCTCCCGGCCACATAACATGACGGGGTCCGGTTTGGTTTCAGCCCCCGGCCACAAACATGACGAGGTAGCTGGTTTCAGCCCCCGGGGCCACATAACTGGGGGTCAGCGGGGTTCACTCTCGGCCACATAACATGACGGGGTCGGATGGATTACTCTCAGGCCCATAACAGACAAGGTCCTGGATTCGTCCCCCCAATAACAGACGAGATTGGCTGGATTCCCCTCCCCACATAACTGACGGGTCAGCTGGATTCAGTCCGGCCACATAACAGACGAGGTCGGATGGATTCAGCTCCACCACATAACATGAAAGGTGGGCTGGTTCAGATCACGGGCCACATAACATGAGGGGTCGGCTGGTTTTCGCTCTCGGGCCACATAACATAAACAGTCGGCGGGTTTCAGCCCCGGGCCACATAACAGACGAGGTCGGCTGGTTTCGCTCCCGGCCACATAATATAACGAGGTGGGCTGGATTCAGCCCCCCGGCCCCAATAACATACGAGTGGGTGGTTTCAGCTCTCGGGCCACATAACATGACGGGGTGGCTGGATTCGCTCTCAGGCCACTAATATGACGAGGCGGCTGGATTCGCTCCCGGCCACGAACATAACGGGGGTGGGTGGATTCACCCCCGGCCACATAACATACGGGGTGGGCGGGATTCAGATCTCAGGCCATATAACATGCGGGTGGCTGGTTCAGATCTCGGGCCCAAAAAAAAATACAGGTCGGCGGGTTTCAGCTCCCGGCCACATAACATGAGAACCGGCTGGTTCGATCTCAGGCCAAAAAACATACGAGGGGGCGGGTTTTCAGCTCCCGCCACAAAACATGACGAGGTGGGGCGGTTTCAGTCCCGGCCACATAACATGACGAGGTCGGCGATTCAGCCCCCGGGCCACATAACATGACGGGGTGGGCTGGGATTCAGCTCTCAGGCCACATTCATGACGTCGGCTGGATTCAGCCTCAGGCCACAAACATACGAGGTCGGCTGGATTCAGCTCCGGCCACATAAACATGACGAGGTCGGCGGGTTTCACCCGGCCACATAACATGACGGGGACGGGCGGATTCGATTCGGGCCCACATAAAATGACGAGGTCGGCTGGATTCAGCTCACAGGCCACATAACATGACGAGGCGCGGGTTTCACTCCCGCCAAAACATACGGGGGGCGGCGGGATTCAGCTCCCGCCACATAACATGACAGGTCGGCTGGATTCAGCTCCCGGCCACATAACAGACGAGGTCAGATTTCCGGGTTGGGGCGCGTGCATGGCCGCAAGAGATGGGACTCCTGCTTCGCTTTTCCAAAGGGGGCTCACCCGCGGCATATCACCCTAAAAACGGCACTTGTAAGAGCCAACTGCGCGCAGGGAACATCCCTGTACCCCAGCGGCGGCGGCATAATCGGGCAGCGGGGAGCCCGTGTGCAGAAGATCTTAGAACAGACCTGGACACTGTGCACAAAGAAGGCGCCCCGTATCCCCCGCGCGCCACGCGGAAGCGGGCCCGCGCAACACAGCAGCAGCAACCACAGACACAGAGATGAGGAGGAAACTTTCCCCAGCAACCCTGAGATGGAGGTACAGAGAGGGGGCCACAGTACCCCAGCAGGCCATACGAGCAGCTCTCAGTGAGAACACCCAATGATCACCGCAGCCATCCAAGCAGCACAGGGAGAGCAGGAGGGAGAAGAGTAGAGAGGAGGATGCTCCCAGGACTCCAATATCATGCAAGACATGGCTATCACGTGGCAAAACTCCAAGCCGCCGTGGGGGCCAACCATATACATCATTTGAAGCTACGTTCACATCCTCCATTAAAGCTGCAGTTACAGCAGCGTTAAAAAGCCAAAACAGCCGAGGAGTCTACACAAGCAAACAAATACATGAGGTGGAGGAGAGAGAGGGAGGAAGAGGAGAAAGAGAGCTGGGAAAGAGAAGTACGAAGGGAGAGCATTCTCCAATGGCCTGACAGACAACTCCCAGCCGGAGCCGAAGACGAAGATATAAAGAACACCGGTCCATACGGAAACAATCATAAGAATTAAATGGGCAGAAAGAGTCAAACCCACTCAAGCACCTTCAAGATATCGTGCAAAGGACATCCCACAAGCCAGGGGATAGGAACGCCCGCTAAGAGTAAAAGCTGTGTCATCACAATGATGGTCCCGCCGAGAACACCTGCAACAGAACGGCCCAAAAAGTGGCCCCGGCGGCCGTTTATAGTCAAGTGACCAGTGACTATTTAGAAAAATCTCACTGAGCAAGCAAACCGAACCCGCAAACCCCGCTCTCATTATAAGGGTGACAAATCCTCAAATTTGCATGACTACGCCAATGACGAAACCAGGAAAAGGAGGCAATTTTCGTGACGTCGTGCACCGTCCAAGTTAAACGCCAATCCGCATTAATATGTATTACCCAGCGACTTTGAAAAATTTTCCCGAACAGGCCCACCTCTACTGTTCCGTCAGTGGACGAAGCAGAGGTCTACTTGGGAAGAAATTTCACGGAAGGAATGACTGCAATAGAGCACTACGTAGTGACACAAGGGAATGAAAGGGGAAAGAAGAAGCCAAAGGCAGGCCATATAGTCAAGACCCCTCATGGAACCCGAGGTAACTCTTCAAGTTTACAGGCCATACACGCGACCCGAGGAAAAGAGACTCATTTACAGGTGAACGGGTTTCAAGGGGGCCTGAAATGAACCAGGGAATCAATGGGACTCCAACTTTCCCCAGAGGCAGGACTATATGAGTCATCACTCGCCTGTTTGGGAGGGATCGGGTCTAATAAGGTTTAAAAACTAAAATTCTTTACAGTTATTTATATAATTGCAAATGTTACCGCCGAAAGATTATATATCATGCAAAGAGACGAGAGACCAGGAAGGGTAGGAGCTGAGTTTAAACAAAAGAAAGAAATAAGTTTTCGCTTCAGAAAATGCACGAAAAAAGACAAGAAGTTCAGTAAATGCAAAAAGGAAAATGGAGGTGGTAACAGGCAAGGAAGGTTTGCTTAGGATTTTGATGGTGTTAGGGTCTTTCGGGAGAGGAGTGACAGTGGGGGCAGCATCCAAACTAATTATCACATCTCAAAATAAATCTATTACCAGGAAGTAAGTCTGCGGATACTGACAAGGAATATAAAGGGGTTTACGTTACCCCCCAAATGTCTAAACGATTGGTGGTCATGAGGGATCTCAAGTAACCAGAGGGCTTGACATTGTTATGCTCCAGTGAACACATCTCACTGATGCGATTATCCATCTCCTCAAGAGGTTTTGTGGTGATGAGATTTGTAGTGGCGTCCTCGGCAGTGCAGCGAAAAGGACGCAGGGCGTGTGATCCTCCTATTAAACCTAAAATACCCCATGCAGATATAAGTAACCAGGAAACGGATGTACATAGGGAGTGGTTATCAAGTACAACCTTGGAAACCGCCAGCGTGTGGAATATCCACTACTGCGCTAACTGTATATCGCCCGAACAAGAAAAGGAGTGGAGGATAAAGGAGATTCTTTTAACAACATCAGGTCCCAAACTTTAATATAGAAAGTAAATGACAAGGTGCTGGTAGTGAGAGACTTTAATGATGAAAATGAACCAGAGGAAGGACAGGAAGCGTACAGGTTCCAGGGAAAGGGCGCAAGTAAACAGGAAACATTGTTGAAGGAAGACTATGTGATACGTGCAGGTTTGACGTATGTGTGGAGTATAATTTAACGTCCGTAGAGGAGAGGCATACATCCTTACTCGCATGCGCATTATTGTCTTGGTCAAGAGATCGACTACTTCTGGGCTAATGCAGCGCTTAATTGGAATTACTCAATCGAAATTTGTGACTTGGTAATCTCCGTACCATTCCCCAGTGATCCACACCTTGAGGGACTTCAACCCAAAGGATCATAACATAATTTGGCGCTTCCCTAGCGCTCTTCCATTCGGTGGTGTCACCTCACATTAAAGAACTCTGTCCCGCAGGTGGTTAGGAGTATGACGGGGACCATGGGCCGCATAGGGACAACACCAGGTCTATTTTGGATACTGAAAAAGCGGATACTCAGGGGGCCATCATATCATCGACATGGCCTGCGAAGAAAAAGGCCTATGCAGAGTAACTTCCACAAGGCGTATACCACCACATATGAGAGCTGCGTACACAACATTTCCTGCAGGATCCCACAACTGAGAATAAGAGAAGGACTGGTTGTTTGGCTAAAAAATGCGAGTTTCTTGAAATGCATCAAAAAAGAATAGAAATGTACTATGCGACCGCTAAAGGCCGTCGATATTTAGATTCGTCAACAAGTCATGGATAACTAATGGCCGAATTTGGTCCGAATCAGTCAGGGACACGTTTGGCATCCTTCGAATGAAAACAGCAAGTCAGTGCGTGGAGAAAAATACCTAAAAGAAATCACCGATGAACCAGAATAGAATAATCTATACCGCCCTGTATTCCCAACAAATATGAAATTTTCTAAAGGGGAAAGTTTCCTTAAAAACATACACGCTTGAAAAATTGTATCATGAGTATATAGTAAACATGCTAAAAACTCTAATAATCACTATCGGAGTGAAGAATTGAACAGTCAACCAGACACTTCCCCAGCTAAGTCCGGCCCATACGGACTGTACAGGGGACTTTACAAGATGCCTGGTCAAAAAATCGCCCCAACATTAGCCCAGTGTCTCATCAGAGATAAGGAGACAAAAACCATGCTCCCCATCTGGAGACACCCGCCTACATCAAAGATATTCAATAAAAATGGGGAAGAATATCCCTGTAACCCGAGTCTTACCCACCGATCTCTCTGATAAACCAGACATTAAAATAATCACTAAGGTAATAGCTAATCGACTATCGACTCTTATGCCCAAGCTCATAGGACAACACCAGATGTGGGTTCGTAAAGGCAGGTCTCGGGTCAAAAATATTAGACGGTAATGACGGTTCTAGACCACAGTAGAAAGACACTAGACCGGGTACAGCATCTCCGGCGTTGTTGGGGATAAACGCCGAGAAAGCCTTTGCACGTTACACTGGAAGTGTGCTGAATGTTTGTCCAAGATAATGATGGGCTTCAGCGGGAACTATGCCCAGAAGCTAACTTTGGAAGCAATGTATAGAAACTCCTCAGGCCAAAGTATCCTACGCCAGGCTTTATCTCACCCACAATACCCATTACAAAAAGAAGAGCAAGGCTTCCCCCTCTCGCCTATGTTATTCAATATCCTCTAGAACCGCAGGTCAGTTTCCCTAATAAATATGTGATATCTTTTCAAGGGATAAAGGTGGATTCAGCAGAGGTGAAAGTCACATCTTTGCAGAAGACATGTCTCCTGGTTCCTGAACAACGCGCTAAACAAACAGACAAGGTGATGAGGGCCAATAGAACGGTTATTGGAGAATTACTGGTTTTAAAATAATAGGGAAGAAGTGCCAGTTATTACCATGGGGCCTCATGGTAGGCTCCAGCAATACCATAAGGAAGTCGAGGTTGTGGCACATTTGAACCATATTTCGGGAGTGAAATTTTGGGACCAAGGGACCTTGCTGTACCAGATTAAATTACCCTCCAATATTTTTTAACAATCAAAAGCAGAACCGGTAGATGGCCGGAGAACCTATCCGTACCCCCTTGTCCATTTTGGGGAGAATCCAGCTGTAATAAAATGGTTATTTTGTCTAGGCTATCCTCTATCACCCTTACAAAACAAACCAGAGCTGCTCAAGACATAGGATGTGAAGATCTTCGGAAAGCTTTGCAAAATTTATATATTGGAGGGGGTGGTGCGCCCATCGCAATAGGCTAAAGAAACTAACGATTGGAAAATTGCAGGAGTTGGCAAAAATCCCGAAAGATAAGGCTCTAAAACATTGCAGCATTTGAGAGAGCATGTCCATAGACGGCAGAAGGTCCAGAAATCTCTCAACACGTGACTGGAGTCCCAAATGGTGCACCCGGTATAGTTGAACGTCTCTCCATCACACCACCAACTAAAATGGCAACCCCCTGGGAGCTAAGCAGAGGCCTGGTGCTGCGAGACCACTAGCCAACATGGCGAGACACATTAGGAAATTATATGAAGACCCATTACATATCACTTTACTTCCCTTTAGGGATTTGACGGCTTTTAAGCCAGGAAGAAAACAATTTTTGTTCTCATTTTTGAAACAAAGGGAAAATTAAGAAACTAGGGATATCCTGCATCTTCGGAGGTTTTTTGCTAAAAGGAGAGACTTAGAGGAGAAATACCAACTGATCATAATCAAATTTTTCAATACAAACAGATAGAGTTTTTTCGCAGACCCAGTGTGTCACAGCAAAAATCCTGGGGAAAAGTGAATTCTCTAAAACTCTCTAAAGGGGGGGGCCCTTTTAAGGGGGGGTTTCATAACCTAATTTATCATGTCTCCGCAAAAAAGATACAAAACCCCCTGGAATGATTTTTTAAAGGGATGGAACCCAAAAACAGGACCAGAATGACACAAAGATTTGAAGGGTATGGCACGGTGCAAGGCCTTTGTAAACAGAATGGAGAGAGATACTCTTTCGATTCGCATAACTCCATTTGCTTTTAAAAATCTCCCGTAAACCAGGAGGAACGAGTTCTTGAAGGCCGCCCCCAAAAGTACTGGGGAAAAAAAACCTTCCACTAAATTTGGACATCCCCGGAGGTCGAGAAATTCGGCCTGGGTTTAGAGATTCAAAAAGGATACTTGGTTTGCTCCATAGATTTTAATCCACGGGTTTCCTTTCCATTCGCCCGGGGGAAAACCCCACCAAGGGGGGGAGGACAGAAATAAAACAAGGGATACACTGCTTTTCAGCGGAAAAAAAATGTCTGCTGAGACACTGGTTAGACAAATCATCCCGCGAAATTGAGGGCCAGGGGAGTATAAACAACACTATATTTGGGAAGCTAGAGGAAACGGGAAATTTGATGGGAATCGAAAGGATTCCTTCAAAAATGGAGACATTTTATATCAAAACAATACACAGAACAAGAGATCAAATCCCTATTAGAACCATTTAAGTTCACCAAGTACTACCTCTTAGAGAAATTGAAAGGGTCATTAGGAAATCTAGATGTAGGAGATTAGCATGGATGCATAGGCTGCGCACAAGGTTGGGGTTTAGTTAAGGTTTTAAGAGGGGGTGGAAGGGTTTAAAGGGGGAGAAAATGGAAAATACCTGAGGAGGCGGCCAAACTTTGTAACGGACAAGTTGCTCACCATGAGATTGATACCTGTGTAATAAGGCATGTATTCTTTGTTTTCATGTGGTGATGTAATTGTTGTTTAACCGAGTTATGTCATTATTGATGATCTTCCTCAATAAAATTTGTTTAAAAAAAAAAACATGACGAGGTCGGCTGGATTCAGCTCCCGGCCACATAACATGACGAGGTCGGCTGGATTCAGCTCCCGGCCACATAACATGACGAGGTCGGCTGGATTCAGCTCCCGGCCACATAACATGACGAGGTCGGCTGGATTCAGCTCCCGGCCACATAATATAACGAGGTCGGCTGGATTCAGCTCTCAGGCCACATAACATAACGAGACCAGCTGGATTCAGCTCCCGGCCACATAACATGACGAGGTCGGATGCATTCAGCTCCCGGCCACATAACATGACGAGGTCGGTTGGATTCAGTTCCCGGCCACATAACATGACGAGGTCGGCTGGATTCAGCTCCCAGGCCACATAACATGACGAGGTCGGCTGGATTCAGCTCTCAGGCCACATAACATGACGAGGTCGGCTGGATTCAGCTCCTGGCCACATAACATGACGAGGTCGGCTGGATTCAGATCACAGGCCACATGACATGACGAGGTCGGCTGGATTCAGCTCCGGCCACATAACATTGCGAGGTCGGCTGGATTCAGCTCCCAGCCACATAACATGACGAGGTCGGCTGGATTCAGCTCCCGGCCACATAACATGACGAGGTCGGCTGGATTCAGGTCCCGGCCACATAACCTGACGAGGTCGGCTGGATTCAGCTCCCGGCCACATAACATGACGAGGTCGGCTGGATTCAGCTCCTGGCCACATAACATGACGGGGTCGGCTGGATTCAGCCCCTGGCCACATAACATGACGAGGTCAGCTGGATTCAGCTCCCGGCCACATAACATGACGAGGTCGGCTGGATTCAGCTCTCAGGCCACATAACATGACGATACCGGCTGGATTCAGATCTCAGGCCACATAACATGACGAGGGCGGCTGGCTTCAGCCCCCGGCCACCTAACAGGACGCGGTCGGCTGGATTCAGCTCCCGGCCACATAACATGACGAGGTCAGCTGGATTCAGCTCCCGGCCACATAACATGACGAGGTCGGCTGGATTCAGCTCTCAGGCCACATAACATGAAGAGGTCGGCTGGATTCAGATCACAGGCCACATAACATGACGAGGTCGGCTGGATTCAGCTCACATGCCACAAAACAGGACGAGACCGGCTGGTTACAGCTCGCGGCCACATAACATGACGAGGGCCGCTGGATGCAGCTCCCGGACACATAACATGACGAGGTCGGATGGATTCAGCTCCCGGCCACATAACATGACGAGGTCGGCTGGATTCAGCTCTCAGGCCACATAACATGACGAGACGGCTGGATCAGCTCCGGCCACATAACATGACGAGGTCGGCTGGATTCAGCTCCCGGCCACATAACATGACGAGGTCGGCTGGATTCAGCTCTCAGGCAACATAACATGTCGAGTGAGGCTGGTTTCAGCTCTCAGGCCACATAACATGACGAGACCGGCTGGATTCAGCTCACAGGACACATAACATGACGAGGTCGGCTGGATTCAGCTCCCGGCCACGTAACATAACGAGCTCGGCGCGATTCAGAACCCGGCCAACTAACATGACGAGGTCGGCTGGATTCAGCTCACAGGCCACATAACATGATGAGACCGGCTGGATTCAGATCTCAGGCCACATAACATGACGAGGTCGGCTGGATTCAGCTCCCGGCCACATAACATGACGAGGTCGGCTGGATTCAGCTCACAGGCCACATAAGATGACGAGGTCGGCTGGATTCAGCTCACAGGCCACATAACAATGACGAGGTCGGCTGGATTCAGCTCCCGGCCACATAACATGAAGAGGTCGGCTGGATTCACCTCCCGGCCACATAACATGACGAGGTCGGCTGGATTCAGCCCCGGCCACATATCATGGACGAGGTCGGGTGGGATCAGCTCCCGGCCACATAACATGACGAGGTCGGCTGGATTCAGCTCACAGGCCACATAACATGACGAGGTCGGCTGGATTCAGCTCTCAGGCCACATAACATGACGAGGTCGGCTGGATTCAGCTCCCGGCCACATAACATGACGAGGTCGGCTGGATTCAGCTCTCAGGCCACATAACATGACAGGCGATGGATTCAGCTCACAGGCCACATAACATGACGAGGTCGGCTGGATTCAGCTCACAGGCCACATAAAATGACGAGGGTCGGCTGGATTCAGCTCCCGGCACAATAACATTGACGTGGTCGGCTGGATTCAGCTCCCGGCCACATAACATGACGAGACCGGCTGGATTCAGATCTCAGGCCACATAACATGACGAGGTCGGCTGGATTCAGCTCACAGGCCACATAACATGACGAGGTCGGCTGGATTCAGCTCACAGGCCACTAACATGACGAGGGTCGGCTGGATTCAGCTCACAGGCCACATAACATGACGAGGTCGGCTG
Source organism: Phyllomedusa bahiana (assembly GCA_025379985.1). Lineage (NCBI taxonomy): Eukaryota > Metazoa > Chordata > Amphibia > Anura > Hylidae > Phyllomedusa > Phyllomedusa bahiana. The sequence continues at coordinate 16,363 of JAODAL010057627.1, forward strand.
GATTCAGCTCCCGGCCACATAACATGACGTGGTCGGCTGGATTCAGCTCCCGGCCACATAACATGACGAGACCGGCTGGATTCAGATCTCAGGCCACAAAACTTGACGAGGTCGCTGGATTCAGGTCACAGGCCACATAACATGACGAGGTCGGCTGGATTCAGCTCTCAGGCCACATAACATGACGAGGTCGGATGCATTCAGCTCCCGGCCACATAACATGACGAGGTCGGCTGGATTCAGCTCCCGGCCACATAACATGACGTGGTCGGCTGGATTCAGCTCCCGGCCACATAACATGACGAGGTCGGCTGGATTCAGCTCCCGGCCACATAACATGACGAGGTCGGCTGGATTCAGCTCTCAGGCCACATAACATGACGAGGTCGGCTGGATTCAGCTCACAGGCCACATAACATGACGAGGTCGGCTGGATTCAGCTCACAGGCCACATAACATGACGAGGTCGGCTGGATTCAGCTCACAGGCCACATAACATGACGAGGTCGGCTGGATTCAGCTCCCGGCCACATAACATGACGTGGTCGGCTGGATTCAGCTCCCGGCCACATAACATGACGAGGTCGGCTGGATTCAGATCTCAGGCCACATAACATGACGAGGTCGGCTGGATTCAGCTCACAGGCCACATAACATGACGAGGTCGGCTGGATTCAGCTCCCGGCCACATAACATGACGAGGTCGGCTGGATTCAGCTCCCGGCCACATAACATGACGAGGTCAGCTGGATTCAGCTCCCGGCCACATAACATGACGAGGTCGGCTGGATTCAGCTCCGGCCACATAACATGACGAGGTCGGCTGGATTCAAGTCTCCGGCCACATAACATGACGAGGTCGGACTGGATCAGCTCTCAGCCACTACATGACGAGGTCGCTGGATCAGCTCCGGCCACATAACATGACGAGGGTCGGCTGGATTCAGCTCATCAGGCCACATAACATGACGAGCGTCGGCTGGATTCAGCTCCTGGCCACATAACATGACGAGTCCGGATCAGCTCCGGCCAATATGACAGTCGGTGTCAGCTTCGGCCACATAACATGACGAGGTCGGCTGGATTCAGCTCCGGCCATAACATGACGAGCGCTGGATTCAGTCCACAGGCCACATAACATACGAGGTCGGCTGGATTCAGCTCTCGGCCACATAACATGACGAGGTCGCTGGATTCAGCTCCGGCCACATAACAGCAGGTCGGCTGGATTCAGCTCCGCCACATAACATGACGAGGTCGGCTGGATTCAGCTCCGGCCACATAACATGACTACGGGTTCGGCTGGATATTCACGTCTTCAGGCCACATAACATGACGAGGTCGGCTGGATTCAGCTCCGGCCACATAACATGACGAGGTCGGCTGGATTCAGCATCCAGGCCATAGACATGACGAGGTCGCTGGATTCAGCTCCGGCCACATAACATGACGAGGTCGGCTGGATTCAGCTCCGGCCACATAACAGACGAGGTCGGCTGGATTCAGTCCCGGCCACATAACATGACGAGGTCGGCTGGATTCAGCTCCAGGCCACATAACATGACGAGGTCGGCTGGATTCAGCATCCCGGCCACATAACATGACGAGGTCGGCTGATCAGCTCCCGGACACATAATATAACGAGGTCGGCTGATTCAGCTCTCAGGCCACATAACATGACGAGGTCGGCGGATTCAGCTCCAGGCCACATAACATGACGAGGTCGGCTGGATTCAGCTCTCAGCCACATAACATGACGAGGTCGGCTGGATTCAGCTCTCAGGCCACATAACATGACGAGGTCGGCTGGATTCAGCTCCGGCCACATAACATTGACAGGTCGGCTGATCAGCTCACAGCCACATAACATGACGAGGTCGCTGGATTCAGCTCCTGCCACATAACATGACGAGGTCGGCTGGATTCAGATCTCAGGCCACATAACATGACGAGTCGATGATTCAGCTCCAGCCACATAACATGACGAGGTCGGCTGATTCAGCTCCGGCCACATAACATGACGAGGTCGCTGGATCAGCTCCCGCACATAACATGACGAGGTCGGCTGGATTCAGCTCCCGCCACATAACATGACGAGGTCGGCTGGAATCAGCCACCGGCCACATAACATGACATGGTCGCTGGATTCAGCATCCCGGCCACATAACATGACTGAGTCGTGCTGCGACTATCAGCCCCCCCACAGGTCCACATTACATGACAAGGTCGATGGATTCAGCTCCCGCCACATACATGACGAAGGTCGCTGGATTCAGCTTCTCAGGCGCACATAACATGACGAGTCGGCCTGGATTCAGTCTTCAGGCCAGGCTCACTACATGACGAGTTCGCTGGATTCAGCCTCTCAGGCCACATAACATGACGAGTCGCTGGATTCAGCTCTCAGCCACATAACATGCTGACCGCTGTTCAGCTCACAGGACACATAACATGACGAGGTTGGATAGATTCAGCTCCCGGCCACATAACATGACGAGGTCAGCGAGGTCAGCGTATTAGTCCTGTCAGCAGCACAAGGATCCTCCCTTGCAGTTCTGTCAGCAGCATAAGGCTCCTCCCTATTAGTCCTGTCAGCAGCACAAGACTCCTTCCATATTAGTACTGTCAGTAGCACAATGCTCCCTTCCTATTAGTTCTGTCAGCAGCACAAGGCTCCCTCCCTATTAGTCCTGTCAGCAGCACGTGGCTCCTCCCTATTAGTCCTTTCGGCAGCATAAGGCTCCTCCCTATTAGTCCTGTCAGCAGCACAAGGCTCCTCCTTAATAGTCCTGTCAGCAGCACAAACTCCCTCCATATTAGTCCTGTCAGCGACACAAGGCTCCCTCCCTATTAGTGCTGTCAGCAGCCTAAGGCTCCTCCCTATAAGTCCTGTCAGCAGCTCAAAGCTGCCTCCCTATTAGTCCTGTCAGCAGCATAAGGCTCCCTCCCTATTGGTCCTGTATGCAGCGTAAGGCTCGTCCCTTTAAGTCCTGTCTGCAGCACAAGCATCCTCCCTATTAGTCCTGTATGCAGCGTTAGGCTCCCTCCCTATTATTCCTGTCAGCAGCACAAGGCTCCCTCCCTATTAGTCCTGTCAGTAGCACAAGGCTCCATCCCTATTAGTTCTGTCAGCAGCACAAGGCTCCTCCCTATTAGTCCTATCAGTAACACAAGGCTCCTTCCCTATTAGTCCTGTCAGCAGCACAAGGCTCCCTCCCTATTAGTTCTGTCAGCAGCACAAGGCTCCTCCCTAGTAGTTCTGTCAGCAGCACAAGGCTCCTCCCTATTAGCCCTGTCAGCAGTACACGGCTCCCTTCCTAATAGTCCTGTCAGCAGCGCAAGGCTCTTCCTTATTAGTCCTGTCAGCAACACAAGACTCCCTCTGTATCAGTCCTGTCAGCAGCACAAGGCTCCTCCCTATTAGTCCTGTCAACAGCATAAGGCTCCTCCCTATTAATCCTTTCAGCAGCACAAGGCTCCCTCTCTATTAGTCCTGTCAGCAGCACAAGGCTCCCTCTCTATTAGTCCTGTCAGCAGCACAAGGCTCCTTCCCTATTAGTCCTGTCAGCAGCACAAGGCTCCCTCTCTATTAGTCCTGTCAGCAGCACAAGGCTCCTTCCCTATTAGTCCTGTCAGCAGCACAAGTCTCCTCCCTATTAGTCCTGTCAGCAGCACAAGGCTCCCCCTTATTAGTCCTGTCAGCAGCACAAGGCTCCTCCCTATTAGTCTTGTCAGCAGCACAAGGCTCCTCCCTATTAGTCTTGTCAGCAGCACAAGGGTCCTCCTTAATAGTCCTGTCAGCAGCACAAGGCTCCCTCCCTATTAGTCCTGTCAGCAGCACAAGGCTCTCTATTAGTCCTGTCAGTAGCACAAGGCTCCCCCTATTAGTCCTGTCAGTAGCACAAGGCTCCCCCCTATTAGTCCTGTCAGTAGCACAAGGCTCCCTCCCTATTAGTCCTGTCAGTAGCACAAGGATCCCCCTATTAGTCCTGTCAGTAGCACAAGGATCCCCCCTATTAGTCCTGTCAGTAGCACAAGGCTCCCCCTATTAGTCCTGTCAGTAGCACAAGGCTCCTCCTTATTAGTCCTGTCAGTAGCACAAGGCTCCCTCCCTATTAGTCCTGTCAGTAGCACAAGGCTCCCTCCCTATTAGTCCTGTCAGTAGCACAAGGCTCCCCCCTATTAGTCCTGTCAGTAGCACAAGGCTCCCCCCTATTAGTCCTGTCAGCAGCACAAGGCTCCCTCCCTATTAGTCCTGTCAGCAGCACAAGGCTCGTCCCTATTAGTCTTGTCAGCAGCACAAGGTTCCTCCCTATTAGTCTTGTCAGCAGCACAAGGCTCCTCCCTATTAGTCTTGTCAGCAGCACAAGGTTCCTCCTTAATAGTCCTGTCAGCAGCACAAGGCTCCCCCCCTATTAGTCCTGTCAGCAGCACAAGGCTTCTTGCTATTAGTCCTGTCAGCAGCACAAGGCTCCTCCCTATTAGTCTTGTCAGCAGCACAAGGTTCCTCCTTAATAGTCCTGTCAGCAGCACAAGGCTCCTCCCTATTAGTTCTGTTCACAGCACAAGGCTTTCCTCCCTATTAGTCCCTTTGGCAGCAGCACAAAGGGTTTCCCCCTAATAGTCCTGTCAGCAGCACAAGCTCCCTCCCTATTGTCCTGTCAGCAGCACAAGGCTCCTCCCTAATTAGTCCTGTCAGCAAACACAATCTCCTCCCTATTAGCCTGTCAGCAGCACAAGGTCCCTCCCTATTTGTCCTGTTCAGCCAGCACAAAGGCTCCCCCCTATTAAGTCCCCGTCAAACAGCACAAGGCTCTCCCAAATGTCCCTGTCAGGCACAAGGGTCCTCCTAAAGTCCGTTTGGGAAACACAAGGCTCCTCCCTATTGGTCCTGTCAGCAGCACAAGGCTCCTCCCTATTAGTCCTGTCAGCAGCACACATCTCCTCCCTATTAGTCTTGTCAGCAGCACACATCTCCTCCCTATTAGTCCTGTCAGGGAGGAGCTTTGTGCTGCTGAAAGTACTGATAAGGGCAGTGTTCAGGTGTAGCCTGAAAACCTAAAGTTAGCTGTAGCTGTTTTGCCTCTGTATTGATGCGAGCCTTAGCAATCAGTAAGCCCCCATCAGCCTCCATTCTGCTAACTTCAAGCTGTGAAGATTGGACCGATGGCTGATTTGTTGACACAGATCATTTCTGAGCGGAGGTTGTGCTTGAGCAGGTTGGGGCACTTCTGGCTGGTCTGTGACACCACGACATGCTTGGGGAGGTTAGGCCAAGGTTCTCATGGCATTTTTTCCATAGAGATCAATAGAATAAACATGGTTACATAGTTTTATAGCTTCATAGTTACAATGTTACCTGTTACATAGCTACATAGTTACATAGCTACATACTTACATAGTACAATTAAAAAAAGACAAAAGTCCATTAAATTCAACCAAGGGAGGGGGGGAAGGATATTAAAGCTTTATTTCCCCTACAGATGAAGACATTGGAGCGTGCAGGCAAAAACCAGTCTCATCTGAAGGAAACTATTATAGAAGCAATGGCCTCCTGACTAGCTTGCATGCTCAGAAGAGTTATTATTGTGCACTGTCCTGCAGCATATAATTTTTGCAGAGCAGTGTACAGGAAATTATGGCCTCTAGTGACCAAGTACCCAAGGGGGACTACAAGAACAAGTTAAAGGGGTTTTGCCGCGATGTAATGTTGATGTGGGATCCTCCAAAATGGGTATTTAATCCCTTTTCTAAATATATGTGATTAAAAAAATTGCAGCCTGAGAGAGCTACATGCTGCCTAACCTGCCTTTAGTTACTTAAAGCTTGCATTAGATACGACCAGGCAGAGTGACAAGAGCTGCTGGCGGGGCTTGCGCAGAGCACACTTCTAATCTGATGAGAGGAAGCGTGACGGGGATGGGGAGAATTTTGTAGTCTTTTGTATACAAAATCCACTAGTTGTAGTGTGATATCTGAGTAGATCCCTGCTTTATCTGATGACAGGGAACATGAAGGAGCTTTCAAGCTGCTGTGGAGAAAGTGTTGTTCTTGTATACAGAATCCACTATTGTAGTGTGTGATTATTGAGTGAACATTGCACACGATCCCTTTTGCATGGCTCTGGCTCTGACCTCTCAGCTCAGCTGTGCTTTGCAGGGGGGGTTGAGGGTCCAAAAATCCGGGGGTGGGGCCCTTTGTGT
>JAODAL010057628.1:0-22563 GCA_025379985.1 Phyllomedusa bahiana
AGGGGCTCATTTTTTGGGGTTTTCCCTTTTCGGGGTACCACATTTAAAAGAGACAAAAAAGGGAAACTTTTGGGGTTAGGCCCGGGTCGGGCCCCGGGGAAAAAAACAGCAAATCAAAGCAACAGGGTCAAATAGCAAAAGGGAAAACATTAAGTACCTATTTTTAAAAGGGGGGCGAACACCCGTCAAAAATAATTTTAAAAAACCCCCACCTTTTAAAAGGTTTAAAAAATGAACTCCCTTTAAATGGCATGACCCCCCTCTGTCCCTCGGGGGAAATTCCCTTTAATTAAAAAAGGGAACATTAAAAACCCAAATTTTTAAAACCCCCTTTTAGACAAACCCTAAATTTTCTTTGGCATGCAAAGTAAACTCCCTTTCAACAAAATGGTCTCTACTTTTTCCCGTGGAAGGGGAAAAACCAAGGGAAAAGCGTTGGGGAAAATTACAGGGCCCCAAGGCAGAAATAGGCTTGAAAACCTTTCCCAAAATTTTTGGGGGGTTTCAATATAGGGCCTGTGGCCAAAGGGAAATCCTAGATTGGATCCATAAAAAAAAACTATAACTCCCGACTGGGCCTTGGGGGGAGACTCTCGCAGGGGGAAAAATTAGCCCAAACCCAATTACCCCACGCATTCTTTCACTAACGGGAAAAAGGGGAAACACTCACTACTAATCCAAAACACAAATTGCTTGGGGAGAAATAAAAAACGTTTTGGAATTTTCTCCCCGGATATCGAAAAACCCGCCAATCTGGAACACATCGAATTCCCGAAGGAAAAAAATCCCCAAATGGTTTGGGTAATTTGGAATTTCAAAAGGGGTATCATCTTTAGAGAACTATTCCCCCCACAGAAAACAGTAAAAAATCTCTAGAAAAATTAAAACGGGGAAAACATATTCCCAAATTCGGGAGGTCAAACAGTATCTACAAATTGATCTTTTTTCACTACCCCGGCTCGGATATTTTGAAGAGAGAAGGAAATAATGAATTTGATTGGGGTGATAGGGGTTGAACCTAAAGGAAAACCAAACTCAGACATTTTCTGGGATTAAGAAAATATGTTTTAAGGCCCCTCTCGGGGGGGTTTCTTTAAAAAAAGGGGTCCAAATTTGGGTGGGATTTCCCCAAAGATATTTGATTGTAGAAATTGCAAGGGGTTGGGGTATGAACGCAAACCCTGTTTTTTATTGGGGCTTGGAGAGAAACATATTTTAAGATGGTTTCACACAATTTTTTTTTTTGCATACCTCCAATTCAATTTTCAAATAGATCACGGGTTCCAAATGTGGGGAACCCAAATCTTTTTTATATCGGGGGTTTTTGGGAATGTCCCAGAGTGATGACGTCTGTGGGGAAGTGGGTGACCTTTTGGAGTCCCTTTGGGATAGTGCCGGGTTCCCGTACACCACTGCTCTTTTATACAGGTGGGGTAAAAATTTAACAAGGCCACTAAATGCCAGGAGAGAAACCCCTTTTTCCCCCAAAATTTTAATTATTCTTTTGGTTGCCAAACGATGCCTTTAAACTAAGTGGCTTCCCCAAAGTCCCCCACATCACCATGGTCATAAGAAACCAAAAAATCGCAATACGAAAAATCCATACGAACCCCAGAAAGAGAAATTGGCAAAGAATTTTTTTTGGGAAAGGAAAACGTTCTTGGAAAAATTTACTCTACATCCAAAATTAAAAAATTAAAGATCTTTCCAACCACAGTTGGTCCCTGGGGGGGATAGGAGGGGTATTAGGGAGATTACAAGGGCAATCCTGGGAAAAATGTCTAACCCTCATATGGGTGTGGGATGATCAGGGTGAGATGGCCATTTTGTAGGTGGCTTCGTTCTTCGTTCCCCCCGCCCTCTTGGACACCCCCTCCTACCCAGGCTTACAATTTTACAACCCCCCCCAACCCAACCCGGGTAGGGTAAATACACCAAAACCCGGGTACTTTCCTTTGTTTAATTTGTTTAAAATTTTTATTTGTTCAGTTTTTTTTATTTTTGAGAGTGCCTCCTGCCACACAAAATTCCCCGGGTGGATCACGTGTTTATCATGACCCTCTGTGGGCACTGTCAAGCCCCAAATAACCAAGTTCTTAGCAAAGGGTCTTGGTAATATTGATATAACTTTCGCCCTTTCATTTAATCCTTTGTCACGTAACATATCACTGGCAAGCTTTTTGGGGCTGTTGAGTTGATTCTAACATGGAAAATGTACTTTAGTGTAACATATTGTAAAACCTTTTTTCAAACTTTGTAGATTATGAATGTAATTTTTATTGTTACTGAGGATACTTAATAAAATTTTGTTTTTAAAAAAAAAAAAAGGGGCTTTTATGAGGAATGGTCTTTACTTATTGCGGGGCTTTAAACTCTGTAGGGGGTCCCAAAAACATTAAATGTTTTTAAAAAAGATAACCCATATTTTTCTCCTTACATCATTTTTTCAACAAGGACAGTCTTACGCATAGACCGTTTTCATAAATGGGGCCCATGAGTTAGAATGCACCTTTCAAATGAGGCTTTCTAATGCCCAACATTTAGCAGATGGTTATAGGCCACACCTGTAACCACACCCAACCACACAATATCACACCAGACCACATCTCTAATTATGCTCAAGTGTATGACATCACACCAGGCCATAAATCTAACCATGCCCAAGTACACTCATTCATGAACAACACAAGGCCATACCACTGTGTGTGCAATTTTAAACCTAAGAAAGACTCTGTGGGGACCTGATCGGCATCACTACAGGGGATCAGGCCACCCACCATGGAACAATGACATTCCGTAGACACTTTGTCCCCGTAGTTTTACGCCCACTTTAAGTCATAAGCACACGTCACAAGTCCACCATGATTTCAGATTTGTAAACATGAAAACACCAGATACACATAACGGTCACTCTCTCATTTGTAGGACCAACCGGTAGAGAGAAACTGGAAACTGGTACCAGGAACAGAGCAGCGACTCAGCGTTCGGAACCCAAACATAGCTTGGTACCAGATTGTACCAGGGTTGCAGCTCTGCACCATTCCTGAGCCGAGATAGGGTCCATTCTATATTAGAAGCTTTAAACAGCTTGGAGAATGTCAGACCGTTCCAGGGACATGAAAGGGAGTGACAGGAGCATAAGAGGGGATGTCCCAGTGTAGTTAAAAGTGAGGTACCATAGGAGCCCAGTGTTGACATTATTGGGAGAGGATATGTCGCAAGCGTATCAGGCGCATCCATACAAGACCAGTAGGCCACATTCACCCCCATGTGTGCCCTGCACCAAGCTAACCTTGGGTAACTTGGCACATCTTGCTGCTTCATTTATTTGTGTTCATACCCTATATGTATTTGCACCTCTGACCTGTGTATGTATAGCTGTATCCTCTATGTATGTATAAATAAGGTATTTATAAGGCGATTAAATATATAAAATATGTTCTTGAGCTGTTCTTCTGCCTTAACCCATGAACTACATGTTCGTGTTCTCGGGCCTCAAATATCACGTTAACTCGTTAACGGGCCAGGCTTATATCTAACAACATGGCAGTCTCCCGGGCTGGCAGAGTTCTGTTTCACTAGTGTGGTTAAACAGATCTCTCTAAGCCATTCAGGGTTGTGGGCAAGTGGGATATCCTCTTGGACTCCCTGTGTCTTCCTGTGCCTGTGTGGACAGGGTTTAACTGTGGAATAGTATCCGGTTGATCTTATGTGCCCTTAAGGGGCGTGTAATTTCACAATTACATTCCCAAGTCAGGCCATCAACCCACAAACGGGGATGATTTCCTAACAGATTGGTGACAGCACGTTGTGATCGAGATAATAGTGTGGGTGAGTGTGGGGCCCATACTCATAGACCTAAGGACTACCAACAGTGGATTTTTTCCACTAGGGTTTTAAAATCAGTTCAGCACTAGACAGTCCAAGTGCAAATACAAGGGGTGTTGGTACATTCAGGTTGCAGCTTCATGTCAGTAACCAAGGGTTGCAAGGATGACCAGTTGCAGCAGGGGCATAAATAACAAAGTGGCCAAGGCTATGGGTCCTAAGGAAACGGATGGCGAAAATTGGCCAAGGCGAGGAGTGACTCAGCCCAGAATGGGCTATGGGTCATGAGTAGGTGGATGGCGAGATTCAAGGCGAGGGGGCAGGGGCGTTGCTAGGGTCCTAAAACATCCGGGGCTCGGGCCCTTTGTGTTTTTGCTGGGTAGGGCTGGGTTCACACGACATTTTTCGCGCCTCATTGTAAACTGCGGATGTTTTTTTTACAGAGAAAAACCTTCTGTTCCTGTCACTAATTTTCTGCACATCCCACACAGATCCCGTCCATCTCCTCAGCAGTCACTGTACAGTAAAAATCACCAATGACAAATTTACTTTTTCTGAACTTCTCACCTTCATATGACAATACCCCTAAACAGTCACCAAAACATCCACCTACACATGGAGCAAATCTACCAGACAAGTGATTGTGACTAAAAACCCTCCTACAAAACCAAGACCCAAAACTATTACTACTTAAGGCTCAAATAATCCTGCCAGACCCTGACCGAACGCAACCCCCACATGTGACTATCAGCTGTACACAGGCTCTGATTACATATACCCCGCCATACAGTGACCAGATAGGGTAGTTACTAGTTTGTATGTAGACGCTCTGCAGACATATAAGTGATTACACTGCAGTTACATTAGTGACCTCACCGGAGACGTCTTTTCTGATCAGCGTCGTTCACTTTCCCTTTCTTCTCCATCCGGTTCACACCTTCATGGTGATTGCTCCCGGCCAAGACTCGTCCCTGAGGATTTGGACACAAATATCTTAGAATCCTCACATTTCCAGCAACTCCTTAATTATAGGTATAGCAGTCCCCTCAGTTAGGTATATAGGGGCACTGAAGCAGTATATGGGGCCACAGGCAGATATATGGGGCCACAGGCAGATAAATAGGGCCACAGGCAGATATATAGGGGCCACAGGCAGTTATATGGGGCCACAGGCAGGTATATGGGGCCAAAGGCAGTATATAGGGGGGCACAGGCAGTATATGGGGCCACGGGCAGGTATATAGGGGCACTGAGGCAGTATATGGGGCCACAGGCAGTATATGGGGGCACAGACGCAGAATATGGGGGCCACAAGAAAGAATATAGGGGCACAGAGGCAGAATATAGGGTCACTGAGGCAGTATATGGGGTCACTGAGGCGGTATATGGGGGCCACATGCAGGTATATAGGGACACAGGCAGTATATGGGGGCCACAGGCAGGTATATAGGACACAGGCAGTATATGGGGGCCACAGGCAGGTATATAGGGACACAGGCAGTATATGGGGGCCACAGCAGGTATATAGGTGCACAGGCAGCTTATGGTGGCCACACGCACGCATATGGTGGCCACAGGCAGGCGTATGGGGGCCACAGGCAGGCGTATGGGGCCACAGTCAGTGATATGGGGGCCACAGGCAGGGATATGGGAGCCACAGGCAGGGATATTGGGAGCCACAGGCAGGGATATGGGGGCCACAGGCAGGGTTATGGGGGCCACAGGCAGGGATTTGGGGTCCACAGGCAATATATGGGGGCCACAAGCAGGGATATGGGGTCCACAGGCAGTATATGGGGGCCACAGGCAGGGATATGGGGGCCACAGGCAGGGATTTGGGGTCCACAGGCAGGCATTATAGGGGCAAGGCAGGGATATGGGGGCCACAGGCAGGGATATGGGGGCCACAGGCAGGCATTATAGGGGCACAGGCAGTATATAGGGGCACTGAGGCAGGTAAACGCTATAAAAATAACAACATTCATACTCACCTTAACACCCCCCGGCGAGCGCGCTCTGTCCTCTTCAGCCCCCGCTCCTCCGGCAGCCCTCGGGCGCACTGCCTATGACGCGCTGTGCGCCCGTGGACAGGCAGCGTCGCGATGACATCACATCATCGCGACGCTGCTGGCTGAGGCGCACGGGGCCGCGGCGGGTCCTCAGCGCTGTGAGGACCCGGCGGCCCCGCGGTGTCGGACCTGTGGGTCCGACAATGTCTGCGGGGCAGGGAGCGCTCGCTCTCTGCTCCGCAGAAGCCCTTAGCTGAGTGTGTGTCCAGCGGACACACATGCAGCTGAAGGGCCAGTTGGTGCTCCAGGCCCAGGGCAGAGGCCTGGAGCCCGGGAGACTCGGGGCACAGGGTGTTTTATTCGGGGCCCGAGCCCCGAATAAAACAGCCTAGCGACGCCCCTGCGAGGGGGAGTCCAACTCGGATTCCCCAAGGATCCAGTTGCAGACGATCAGTTCCACAATAGGTCGCTCATCCTAAGCTGTCCTCCTGCAAGCTGCCCTGGCTAAACTCGATGATGGGGACCTTGCCATTTATGATGCCCTCCTAGCAGCTGCAAAACATCACGAGCAAGTGGAGGCAGCAGCTGCAGAACGTTGCGAGCAAGTGAAGGCGGCAGCTGTAGAACGTCGTGAGCAGGCAGAGGAACGTCAGCATGAGCGTGAGCACTGACTACAGGTTCTCCAGATACAAACCTCACAGCCCACCTCAGCAATGTACGGGTCCATCGTAAGGCTATTTGGCATTAAAAATGCCCCTGACACTTTTCAGCGGATGGTCAACGCGCTGCTAAAGCGACTTGAAGGGTATGCGGCCGCGTACCTGGATGACATTGCCGTTTTCAGTTTCACCTGGGAGGATCACCTATGGCACCTGACACAGGTGCTCGGGCGAATCCGCCGGGCATGCTTGACCATTAAGCCTGAAAAGTGGCAGCTAGGCATGAGTGAGGTCCACTACCGGGGGCACCGGGTAGGCGGGGGGGGGGGGGGGGGCTTAAGCCAGAGCCTGTAAAAGTGGATGGCATCCTGGCCCGCCGCCAGGACCAAGAAACAGTGATGTCCTTCCTGGGCATTGGCAGGTACTATAGGAGGTTCGTTTCTCGCTATAGTAGTCTGGCCAAGCCCCTGACAGACCTCACCAAGAAGAGGTTGCCCTCCGCAGTCCATTGGAAAAATGACTGTGAGATGAATTTCCACGGCCTCAAGGCCGCCCTTTCCAGCTCTCTGGTACTACAAGCAGCTGACTTTACCCAGCAGTATATAGTACAAATGCCAGTGACTTTGGCCTTGGTGCAGTGCTCGTCAGGTTTAGACAACAGGACAGGAACAACCCGTACCTGAGCCATAACCTTCTTCCGAGGGAAGTGGTCTACTCCACGATGGAGAAGGGCTCTGCACTGTCTGCAGCCATACTTGTACAGGCGCCATTTCATCGTGGAGACGAACCACAATCCTCTGAGCTGTTTACACACGGTCTCCAGAACAAATGGGAGGCTGCTACGCTGGAGCCTAGCGCTCCAACAGTACCACTTCACCATTTATCACCTCCTCGCATAGCTGTCAAATGCTGCATTATACGAGTTTTTAATTTTCTACTTGTGCATCCCACATATTTCAAATTACAAGAAGTACACATTTTCATATAAATAACAAATTCTGTTTTGCAGTTGATTTAAAGGGGTTTTGCCACGATCTCATTTCATACCTCCTGTATCCAGCTCTTCAGCTCTGTGTGCTCAGAAGATGGCGTGTGATTTATTTGAATTGCATATCATGTGACCCAGCAGGATGACATCACCAGGCCTTTACTCTCAGTAGACAAAGACAGGTCTATTGAAGAAAAGCATAGTGAGTAGCTAAGAGGTAATGTTTTTGCTTAACAGCACAAGGGTCCTAGGTTCAAATCCCTGCAGGAACCAAACCTGTGTTTTTTTTCTCTTTATCAATGCACAGACCTCATTGAGGTTTCTTTTGTATGTATTTGCACTGTTTGATTAATTATTAAAGAGGACAGAGGATGGGAGGAGAGTGACAGCACCTGGGGTTGAACAATCAGTAGCTGCCTGAGAGGAGAAGTGATGTCTGAGCATGTGTGACCAGGACTGAGGAGCTCTCAGCCCTGGTTGTATCCCCTGGAGACGAGCTGTAAACAATGGATCACTAAAGGAACAGCTAAAACAAAAATGGTGCAAAATTTTTAATAATAATGAATGGTGAAAATGTTTGTTACTTCATTTGCAAGGTTTCCACGTCAATTTTACTTCGTGGCAAAACCCCTTTAACTTTTCTTTTATGTTCGAGCTCCCTACAATAGGAGAAGTTATTTGTTAGAACGGCATATTTACACGTACTACATCGCGTGTTTTCACATTTTGCGAAATCTTTATAAAATAACCATGTAGATGGCAAATTGTTACTCAAAAATAGATTTGGATAAAGTCTCGCTGCTAATGTTTGGCCTTTTCGAGCTACACAATGACATCCTGTGTGATGGCATGTAAGATCTCATCTTGAGATAGAATAGATATGTTTTTCTTAATTGACAATCTCAGAAAACTAATTACTGTAAGTACTTAAAAAGATAATTTTTGATTGGAATTGTCATTGAAGGCCTCATCCTATGTGACTGTCTCTTGTTAGCTGCTCTGTCAAGTGTCCATTGATGATAGTTACGTTTAAGCAGCATCTGTCTGACTATAAGGGTATTTTTTACACGGGGTTTTTGGTTTTCCGGTTTAACATTCGCTTTGGGGATGCGTGCTGGGTCCGTCTGAAACGGACCCAACACCATCTAACAATTACAGTGGGGTTTAACACGCCAGCAATGGGGAAAAACGCATCACTTACCACGGGGCAAAAGAAGCCGGTGGGGAACATAACCTAACTCAACAAGCCGGCGCGTGCCGCTCTAAATGAGGGGGGGAAAGCGTGCAATGGCCGGCAGAGGTTTCAAAGGAGCAGGAGCGCCCCTCAGGGAATATTAAAAATCCTTGTCCCAAAGTGTCCATGCCTCTTTTTAAAACAACCCCAAAATCTTGCTTGCCTTTGAGGGGAGGTATTTTACACTGATTGCTGTTCTGAATCTATGAACCCATAAAAATGCCCGATTCTTTCCCCAAAAAGAATTCTCGAGTTTTTTTTTTTCCCCCCCCGGGCATATGTGCCGGGAGATTTTTTAGTAAAAAAGAGGAGAACTTATTTACATTTTTTCCACATTGAAACCCTTTTTTTCCAATGGATGCCCAAACAATCAGTGTGCCCCTCTGCATCACTTTATGAACATCTTCCATAGATTTTCACTACACTAATATTTGGTGTCCTTTCTGCAAAAAACAGAACGTTTCTATCAAAACCCCTCCACTAAACATTAATAAATTTCATTGAAAAAAAGAGAACCCCAAATTAAAAAACCTTGGGGTACACCAATGGGGGCCCTTTTAGGGTAGGGAAAATTTAACCCCACTCTCTGGGGTACACCCCAAAAGCCAGTTTTTAAAACCAATTACACATTTTTAATTTTCTAAACCAATAGATTTTAAAATTTTCAAAAAAAAACGCTTTTTGAGGGGCAGTTTTCAAAAAACCTTTTCATAGTCCCCAAAAAAAACTATATCATACCTCCCAAATGGGCCCTATTTTTGGAAAAACAGTCCCCATTTTTTAAACCCTTGTTTCCCTCCCTTTGTTCTATAAATGTTTCCCCATTTTTAAACTGGAAAATAATTTGCCCTAAAAAAACTGACTCTCTTATTTAAAAAAATATTTTGATTACTTCAAAAACTCTATTTTTTTGACAAAAAACTTATTAATATTTCATCAAATTTTATGCAATTTTGATCCCCCAAAATATTTATATTCCAAAGAATTTTTCCCCAAAAAGCAAGGTGTCCCACTTTTTGGGGATCTAAAAAGTTTGGGGTTTAAGTGTGTTGGGGTAAAGAAAAGGCATATCCTAGTGTGATTCAATTTTCTTGGGTGTGGTTGGAGGCGGGGGTGATTGTTCCCCTTTTGTGAAAAACCCCTAAAATTGGGGGTATGCTTTTATCCACAGCCGCCCCACTAACCCCGGGCTTTACTCAACCCCTTTTATAAAAACAGATCAGGTTGGTCCGCCCAAATTCAGTCCTTAGTAAAACATGCTGGCAATCACTTATAATATTATATTCAGTCACATATTCCTTTATATTGTCCCTTATGAGCCCCTAAAACAGTTTTCCCACAACAAAGTTAAACTTACTGGTCTATAATTACCTGGGAAAGCCCTGGACCTTTTTTGAAGATGGAAATTAAATTTGCTTGCGCCAGTCTCCTGGCACTATACCAGTCACCAGAAGAATATCTAAATATCATATACAAGGGCACACAAACCCAACTGAGCTTTTTAAGAACCCTTGGGGGAAAGCTATCAGGGCCTGGAGCCTTGTTCACATTCAGTTTACTTAACTTGGCTGGACCGTTTCTACACTGAGCAATTTATTATATCAATTGGGGTATTAACAGTACTGGCACCACCTACATCTGCACTGGACCTGCCACCATCAGCTCTATCACTGCACCCATTAGTACTAACACCACCTACATACGCACTGGGCCCGCCCCCATCAGTTCTAGCATTGCTCCCATTAGTACTGACACCACCTACATCCACAATGACCCCACCCACATCAACTACTTTTTCTCTTTAGTATATAAGAGCTGAAGAATCTATTTCGTACGTCTCCCTTCTCCGGATCCCCAGTAACCGACAAGGAACTTTTCGGTACTTTTTAATGGTGCCATTGACCCTACCATAGAATATACCGGGAAACTGCAGAAAAATTTTTTAAATGGGGCAAAAAACATACTTGCTGGTATTTGCGGGGGTTTTGTTTTTCACTTTTTGGATAAATGATGTGTTCTCTGTATTCTCGGGTTGATACAATTCCGGAAATACCAAATATATAGGGTTTTTGTTATGTTAGTGTTGTTAAAAATGCAAACATTCTCTATTTCTTAGATCTGCGTTGCAGCACCATTTTCTTGACCAATAACTTTTTGTACTTTCACCTATGGCCCGAGTGAGGCATTTTTTGCCGGTGAAGTGTACTTTTTAAATTTGGGAGCATTTTTGAATGGATGCAACTTTTTGATCACTTTTAATTCAATTTTTTTGTGGATTGAAACCCCCAAAAAACCCTGAAATTTTTGGCATTTGGAATTTTTTTTTCTTTGGTTTCAATTTATTGAATTCTATTTGAATAGATCGGGCTTTTACGATGCAACAATACCAGTTATTTATATTTATTTATTTTTTATTTTTAAAAAGGCAAAAGTGAAATGATTTGAACTTTATTTTTTATAGTTTAAAAACTTCTTTTTACACTTTAATATAGAAACCTCTTAGGGCACTTGATAACTAGGGGGCTTGATCGTCAGTACAGCTTTCTGCATTGTATAAACAATGCAGAAGGGTGTTCAAAGATGCGGCACAAATAAAAACAAAAACATGGCAGCTATGGAAGCCTTAATTAAGCTTCCAGCTGCCATGCTAATGGATTGGCACTCCTTGATCTTGCAGATTGGAGTGAGGAATTATTATTATTATTATTATTATTTATTTTTTGAGCGCCCTTGGTTCCAGAGCGCTGTACATTCAGGTTTCATACATAACATAGGTCAAACAAGTACAAGGTGACAAGTTACTAACTAACAACTGGTACAGAAGGAGAGAGGTCCCTGCCCGTGAGGGCTTACACTCTAAAAGGAAGGTGGGAAGAGACAAGGTGAGGGCAGACATGGTTGTGGATAGTGTAGTGACAGCAGGGTTATTGTTGGTTGTAGGCAATCCTGAAGAGATGGGTTTTCAGGTTGCTTTTGAAGCTGGTGAGAGTGGGGGAGAGTCTGAGGTGTTGGGGTAGTGAGTTCCAGAGTGGGGGTGAAGCACGGGAGAAGTCTTGGAGACGGTTGTGGGAGGAGCTGATAAGGGGAGAGCAGAGAAGAAGGTCCTGTGAGGAGCGGAGGTTGCGTGACAGGAGATATCTGGAGATTAGAGCAGAGATGTATGGAGGGGAGAGGTCATGGAGAGCCTTGTAGGTCAAGGTTGCTAACTTGAACTGGATTCGCTGGGCAAAGGGAAGCCAGTGAAGGGATTGGCAGAGGGGAGTGGCAGAGGAGTATCGAGGAGAGAGGTGAATCAACGGGCAGCGAGTTAGGATGGATTGGAGGGGAGCGAGGGTGCTAGCTGGGAGGCCGCAGAGAAGGATGTTGCAATAGTCTAGGCGTGAGATGACGAGGGCATGGCGAGCATTTTTGTGCTTTCGAAGTTAAGGAATGAACGGATACGGAGATATTTTTCAGGTGGAGGCGGCAGGTTGGAGGTGAGGGTTTGGATGTGCGGTTTGAAGGACAGATTGGAGTCAAGGGTTATCCCAAGGTAGCGGACTTGTAGAGTGGTGAGAAGAGTGTAGCCATTGACTGTGATAGAGAGACAGGTGGGGGGATGGAGGTGGGACGGTGGAAAGATGATGAATTCAGTTTTCTCCACGTTTAACTTCAGGAGAACGTGAGGAGAAGTAGGGGGATATGGACGAAAAAACAGTCAGGGATCCGGGAGAGTAGAGAGGTAATATCTGGGCCGGAGATGTAGAGTTGGGTATCAGCTAAGGTGGTAATGAAAGCCATGCGATGCTATTAGTTGACCCAGCCCAAATAGTGTAGATAGAAAAGAGTAGTGGGCCCAGGACAGACCCGGGGTACACCAACAAAGAGCGGGCAAAGGAGGAGGTGGTGCGTGAGTGAGAGACGCTGAATGTCCGATCAGTGAGGTAAGGAGGATACCCCAGGAAAGGGCCAAGTCCGTGATGCCGAGGGAGGAGAGGATTTGTATGAGGAGTGAGTGGTGGGACAGTGTCAAAGGCGGAGGACAGGTCTAGGAGGGAAGCACAGAGTGGTGGCGTGAGGCTTTGGCAGTTGCTAGGTCGTTGGGACTTTGGGTTTTAGGGCGGTTTCTGTAGAGTGGTGGGTCGGAAGCCAGATTGCAGTGGGTCAAGGAGAGAGTTGGTGGTTTAGATGAGAGGAAAGTTGAAGAAGACGTTTTGTTCGAGGAGTTTAGAGGCGAATGAAGCGTGAGAGGGGCGATAGTTGGACAGTGAGGAGGGGTCAAGGGATGGTGCGCGTTATCATTTCTCATTCATTTAGACACTGCAGCTGCGATCAACGCAATGTCTAAATGGTTAAAAAGATGTCTAAATGGTTAAAAAACAGGGAACAGAGCCAGCTGTGTTCCCTGTTGTCAGCAGCGGATGTCAGCTGCAATTAGCAGGCAGCACTCGCCTCCCACATAGCCAACTTACTAAGTAAGCCCGCTACATTTTAGTTTTCTGTTACTAGGACATACATCCTCTGTCGGTAAGGGCTTTAATAAATCTGCAATGCAACACGGCCGTTTCTTGGAGTGGTCAGAGCAGCCACCACCCCACCGTCCAAACATAGTTTCCAATTGAACTGAAAAAATGATGCTGCATGTCTCACTATTTTTCCTTTATTATTGATGGAAGCTTTGGATGGAGGCTCTGACATAGATGTGAACTGTACGTTACTGAAAAAAGCAATAATACCTCTATGCGAGGGCCAAATAATACTGCCACACCATGACATCCATATCATAATACTGTCCCTGAATATAAATAATAATAAATCACAACAATAAGACCATTTTTTACTGTCATACAGTGACTATATAGTGATGATACCAGTGGTACACAAAATAAAATAACTCTTCTCTCCTTGTTCCCATGCTTAGTACCTGCATCCTCTCTGGCTATGCAGGGCATATGCAGGGAGAGGCAATTAAATCCTTGTTCTTGTCTGTTTGGGCCATTGCTCCCTTTCCCTTGGCCCCAGTTTAAAAAAACCTGTGCCTCGCCCACCATATTTTCAACTACATCCGAAATTTAGAGTAAAAGAAAGAGAACCGATATTTGGGAAACCCAGGAACTGCAGTGTATGGGAGCCAAAACTGATTTACTGTGAAAGAGAAACTTTAAGGGTATTCCCCACGGTAAGGGCATGTTCACATGGGGTTTTGGGGACAGGTTTTCGGGTTTTTACTCGCCCATAACCTCCCGAAAACCTCGTCCAAAACTCCCCAGTTCTTTCATTAATTTCTTTTTAAAACCTCTTGCATTAAAATACGACGGGGTTTTTTACACACATATTTGGAAGCAATGAAAAAGAATGTATTCAATTTCTTTGAAGCGGGTTTTCGCCGCGGTTTTTGTCCTGGCATCATTTGTATGGTGAAAACCTCATGAAAACCGATCCAAACCTGATCAAAACCTGATCAAAGGACTTCCGGGGGCGGGACGCAAGAGCGGGGTGCACTTAATGGAGCTCCGGGGCTGCGCGAATCCCCCCCCAACGGGAAACCCCGTGTCCTTCAGCTCCTATCACTGGGAAATGAAAAGGGGGAGCCGAAAGCACCGACAAACCCTATCCCCAACCTGGGGGTCCGGAGGCTACCAACCCTATCAGCCCCTACAGCCGAGGCCCCGACAGCCGGGGGGCCCGGGGCAGCAAAAGACCTGACGGCGGAGGACAAAGGGGGAGGCGGGGGGAGGGGGGAAAACAGCACACTTGCAGCTCCGGGGGGGGCAGGGGCCGCGACGCAGACGGCGGATCCCGCCCCGGATCCACCCCCCCGCCCCCTCTAACCCGGGGGGGGTTGCTATTCCTGTGACCATGGCCCCCAAAGGGGGGGGGCCCCCTGAGTGTGGGGAGACCCGCTGCCGAGGGCCCGGAGGTGACCGCGGACAAATTTCCCGGGAAACCCCCCTGGCTGCCGCGACCGGCGGGGACCGACTGTGGCCGGAGGGGGCGCGGGCACCCCCCGGGACTGTGCCCGCGTGACCTCACCGGGGAGAACCCGGCCCCCGCTGCTCACCCTGCAGGAGTGCCGCCGGACGGCCACAGCGAGAGAGGTGAGATCGCTCAGAGGGGAAGGAGACATTGCAGACCTCAGCAAACAACGAAATTAAGGCCCCCTAACGGCCCACGGCCTGACCCCTAGATTTTGGGCGCAAAAGGCCCGCCTTTCTTTGCCCTCCCCAAACGCCGCGGCCCTCTTTGAGAGATGGGGGAAAAAGTCACCCCTTTTAAACCCCCTGTTTTCCCCCTAAAAAGCACGCGCCCAGGCTTGTGCCGTGTCAACACCGTAGTCAAATTATATCCCCTCCCCTGGGGGGACGCCCGTCCCCTAGGCCACACCCAATTTTGGAGCCCACACGCGGCCCCCGGGAGAACCCAATTATAATTCCACGCCAGCCCCTCAAAAACATTAAAAGACGCCTGAGTCTGTGATACTAAAATCTCGGGAATTGCATAGTGGTTGGCTACACACTGAACCCAAAAATGGGTTGAAGACTCCCTGATAAGGGAATTACTTTGCAAACAGCACAGCACTTTATGCACTATATAGCGGGTAAAAGGGTGGTGCTGTTTGGTCTTAAAGGTCCCCAAAAAGGGACTTGTTCCCTTGAACTCTTAGCTTTTTGCGGGCAGACAGGCCATCTAGAGGCGATCTATAGCAGCGCTCTCTGAATTTGCAAATTGCGGGGCTGAGTCACTCGGGCAACCCTCGCTTACTTTGAAGGGCACGCAGATGTAGGTTGAAAAATTGAATGTGACCAAGCGGTATCGGATTTATCTGTTTGTAGTCCCAAAGAAAACCCTTTATCCCAAAAAGTCGCCAGCCTTCTTTCACCTGGTTTAAACCCTGTAGGAATAATCCCAGGCGCGTTTTATTTAGCCTTTTGACCAATATAATCTTGGACCTTAAAAAGCCAAAGAGCAAATCCCAAGATTATGGACAAATTTGTCTTGGCAGACCCGGTGGGGAAAAATCCCCGTTCTTCTACGGCGTAGAAAAAAAAGCTAAAGTACCCCAAAAACAAAAAAAGAAACCAAATTCTAGCCCTGCAGCGGCCAACGAACCCCTTTCCCCCGAAGAAGTTGCTCCAAATTATAAAAAAAAAAACCCACCCCACCGGGAGCCCCAGGCGAGGCCCTTGAGGCCCCGGTAACTTGACCTCCTACCACCTCGGCGTGATGCTGGACGGAGGTCCCCCGTATTTTTCCCCAAATTTTTTGACAGGAGTTTTGATGTCCCAAAGGCCTCAAAAATGCCGCAGACATCAATAGCGTGCTCTTTGAAAAATCTTAAAAATTCCCAAAAAATAGCAGACGGGGAATTCAAAAGTGGAGGGGAAGACGCATTGTAGATTTGACGCCCCAACTACGCCACCTCCGCACTTGAGAATCCAAAATTAAACTAGAAGAGGGAAAAAACAGAAAAACCCCGGGAAACAATTAGTTTCTGGGGGTTGGAATCTATACCCCCTGTCCCCTGGTACCTACTTAGTACGTCTGCAAAAAAATTTAGAACTTGCCCCTCCCCGAGCCCCACTTCTAATTGGAGAGTCCACCTTTTGGGGAGAAAGAGGCGAACAAGGGGGGAAAATCACAAAATTTTCCCCAGATTTATAATGGACAGTCAAAGAAAAATTCTTTAAACTTAAAGACAGGGAGGGAGGCAGGTGGGGAGAAAAATTACTCATTTCCGGGACTTCTCTCAACAAGTTTCAATAAAGAGAAAGGCCTTTCATTCAGTATGTAAATACCTCATGACCAGGACATCGCTTCAATTTACTTACCCCGGAGTTAAAAGTACGGGGGAAAAAGGGGTAGGTGGTGTTTTCGACCCCCCCCGAAAAAGGGGCCGCCATTCCCTCCCAAAAAAAGAGGTGTTTCCCGACTCCCCGGAACTGCAATTCGAAAATTTTCATGAGGCGGACGGCGGAAAATTTTTTCCCAAAATTTTTGGGAAAAGTTTTCGAAACTTTTAAAACTCTTTTTTCATTTTTATGCTTTTAAGATTATAGGATCTTTAATGTTTTTGTTTTAGAATCTTTTACGTCAGCAAAATGTTTTGGCAGATTATGAGCAGGTGGGTCTTGGGCCCCGACTAAAGCCCGTTGACTTGTCGATCTGGGCCCCGCTGGCATGCTTTTCATTTATATGGTTTATGGAGTTTTTTTTAAAGGATTTATGACTCGAATCCCCCCCCCCCTCAAGGGGGAATCACCCAAAGAGGTCCCCTGACAGTTTTGTGCCCGAGGCGCTCGTGGGGCTTGGGTCATCCCCCGCGAAAACCCACAAAATTTTTTTATCCCCCCATCGAGATACGGATGGTAGTCCGGTTTCAAAAAGATCCAGGGCACCCCCTACCCCCTGAAATTTAAATTTTTGGGAAAATATTTCGGGCTTTGAACACCCCCGAAAAAAGACGAAAGATTCTTTTATGTATGAAAAGGTTTTCCGGGGGGGACTATTTTGTTTCAGGACCCCTTGTGGGGGGTTTTGTCCCTATCAAGGCCGATGGCTTGACCCCCCCAAAAAGTGGAAAAATTTCAAGTCAAAACCCCAAAAGGATTGCTGTAAATTTTTACAGGGCTAGTTCAGGAAATTTTTGAGAAATTCGGATGTGAAGGTCATTTCTTTTTAAAAGAGTTAAAATCGCAAACAAATTTTACACATAGTTAACTTATACGCCCCAAATGCCCCAATGGCCCCTTCTTTGCTGATGTACAAAAATTCCTCATGCAAAGGGATAAATCAAAAATTTGATAGCGGGGACTCAACACGCCCCGAACCCTAAGCTAGAAAAATCCACCCAACAAAAGGTAGGACCTCCTCACAGTCCCACTTGGAGGCTCTGTAGAAAAACCTAAATTATCGACCATGAGGGCGACAAAACCCTCTGATCGGTCACATACCTTTTTTCGGCAGTCCACAACACTACTCTGGATAGATTGATTTTTGGTTTCCCCCACCCTCTGTACCCCAACAAAAACTACTCCGGATTTTCGTTCGCTCCTGGATCATGGCCATGACGTTGTTTGGGGTTATCTTTCTTCCCCCCATCGCCCTAGAAATGGCGCTTCCCATTTTTTCTTTAGATCTGAGACTTTCAGGAATTCCTAAAGGTAAATGGCTCCAGTTCAGCAGGAAAAAACCCCCCAGCACAGGGACAATCTTCCCTTTTTGGGTTTGACGAGAATCGTAAGCGAGGAACATCCTTAGTTATGTGGGAATGAAGCGTAGGGCCCATCAAAAAAAAATTTGGGAATTACCCCGTGTTCAGCATGCAAGGGAAAATTAGCCCTTCCCCTCCCCGAAATGCCCCCAAATTCGGAAAACCCGGGGCCCAATAAAAGTTTCCTGAGGGCAGGCACGATGATGTACGGGCCCACCGAAACAAATTTTAGTGGGGGGGTAGTTTATGAGCTTTTAACAAACCTACAAAAACCATGGGGGCGGCCCCCCAAATTTTTTCCATCAAATGCCCGGTAACAGGTACCCTCACAGCCCTAAGAAATCGAAAGAGTCTTTACTGATTATTTGAGCCCCTTTATATGCCACCCCATATGACGAGAAAAAAGGTCCGATTTCCTGGATTGTATTAATCTTCTGGAATCACGATGAGAGGGAAGGGGTAAAAGGGCCATTGGGGGGAGGGGTCCGCATGCGAAAAACCCATCCGAAAAAAGGGAAAACCTAGGGCCCCAGGGTTTTCAGCGAATTTTTTTAAAAAATTCTTAGTCCGAAATAATCCCCTATTCACAAAGCTATTAATCTTTTATACTTGGACAATTCGGAAAATTTACTCATTCTTGGATTCCAGGAAGATTCTCCTCTTAAAACCTAACAAAATCCCACCCAGATAACTTCCCCACCGTCCATCTCCCCCTGAATTTTTGATTATAAATTTTAGCAAAAATAATGGCCAAAGGATCCAATTTTCCTCCCTAGATTTAAACCCCATTGTCGGGGGTTTTTTAGGGACCGAACTCCCCCAGAAATGTCAGGGGGGCGGGGTTTTTCGGCGGTTCAGGCGGGCCCCAAAACCCCCGCTCAACGGTTTCCCTTCTACTTGCCGGCGCGGAAAAAAAAGCTTTTTGACAAAAGTGGGATGGCCGTTTTTCGCCGCCCCCTTGGCGGGGGGGGTTTGGTTCGGTTTTTCTCTGATTCTTAGTTCTTACACACGAATTGCACCACATCCCTATTGCTAAATGGTACGCAAAACCCCCAAATTTTTACCTATTTAGGGGGGCAAAAAAAGGGTTGCCCCCTTTTCCCCTATTTTGTTTAATCTTTCCTGGATTCTTTTATATTTTCATCTCTCAATCCCACGATTCCAAGGCATTGAATTTTAAAGGGAAAGAGCTAAATTAAAGCGTAGCGGTTTTATTTACTCTTGATGGTATCCGCCCCAAGCGGACAGGGGCATTAGCAGAAATTGAGATGGGCGGGCTTCGGGAATAACATTTAAAGTAAAAAAAAAAGTGAGGGGGTTTCTCCTAAAAGGCCCCCGCCAAAAGCACTCTGGGCAATCCACCCCGAAATTAAATGTGCACCTCCCCCTGAAGTCCTTTGGGATACAGCTAACTAGGGGAAACCCCGGGGCCGATGTGAGTTTTTAAAACCCGCAAAAAATATTCCGAACCCCAGCGCTCTGAAAAAAGGGGGGATATCCCCCTCCCTTTGGGAGAGTGAATTCCTTAAGATGACAGAGTTTCGCGCTTACTATACCTCCTCCCGATGGGGCCGTGTACCTGCACCGAAAAGGGAAAAAAATTTTTCTCCAGGTCTGTCGGGCTTCATTTGGGGAGGTGGGGCGCCCCCTCCCCCTTTAATTTCTACAGTTTCCCAAGTCGAGGTGGGGGTTTTTGGTGCTAAGGGCGTCTTTTAATCTGCGGCCCCGGCCGTTATTTTCAGATGGGCAAAAGGGGAAGAAGGTTCACATGCAGTTTATGGGCACCTTGTTCATTCAGGGTACTTAAAACTTTCTTCACCTGCCATTTGCTGCTCCCAAAGGATGTACGCATAACACCTTTTCCCTGCCCCAATTTGGCGGGCGTGGAACAAAATTAGGCAGCTTTTGGGGGCTGTATCTACTGTTCTATAACCCTCCTTATTACATAAACCCCCGATTTCAAAAGGGGAGGCCCATGGGTTTTTTAAAAACTAAATAGGCAGGGGTTGGTAAGTAGGCATGGATAATGCAGCAACTCATTCCTTTAGCTATGCAGAAACTGCGAAAAAATTATTCCGATACCATATTTTCCCTTTTTCCCTTATATGAGGCCATAGCTATTGCAGGGAAATATTTGGGTTCATGACGACAGGAAAGGGAAACTCACATTGGGGTGCCCTACTAAGACCTCTACCGAAAGGGAAATATGTCCACCGGTATAAAAAACTTACGAATATTGGGGACCATACCGGGTTTGTCCATTAAATTTCCCAAAAATTTTGGGAATCTCGCAAGAGAACAAAGAGTGATTTTGATACTTTTTTACTATTTTGCCCTGGCAAACTTTAAATTATCAGTTCTCTATCTATTAAAAACCTAAAACGTAACTTTTATTTTTAACTCTTAAATCTATACACACTATTTAAAAAACTGTCTTTATCCCCATATTTAACCCTTTTTGCTTCTGAAAGAGGGAATAACTCCCCTTTTTTAAACAAGTTGGTGGACCCCCACCCCCTCTGTTAAAAGGGGGGGGTTCCACAGACTTGATGATAGAAAAAGGGGGTTTTCCTCTTTCGAAGCAAAAAGGGTTAAATATGAGGATGAGAAGGTTTTAAAAAATTTTGGTTAGGGTTAAAAAGGGTTGTATAATAAAAGTTACGTTTTGTGTTTAAAAGAAGAGAACTGTAGGTTCAAGTTTGCCCATGGCCCAAAAAAGTAAATACATACCCCCGGTTTTACCAAAATAAAAAAATGGGCAGAAAGGGGACCTTAGCCCCTGCAGGACCCTCTCTTAAACCCCCCATATCAATGGGGTCTAAGTATCTCCCCCGGCTAGATAATAGAGATGCAGCTTAAAATTAGCTAAGTACTTACCCGATAAGAGGTTTTAGGTGGGAATTACAACTCAGTACATGCTTTGATTACCTCGCCTAAGGAGATATACCCCTGCCCTTTGGATCTCCAGTGGTCAAATACTGCCAGAATTTTGCAAATTAAAGTAAAAAAAGGACTACCGAAAATTTTTAAAAACCCTCGGTTCATGGGCGTTATTTGGGGGTATTTGGGGGGACCCCATCAGCGGAGGAGATTACATCTGCTCTATTTTTAGCAGCAGGGTGGAAAGCCTTCTCCACAGATGGCTCCCAACTGGGGCCAAGTATGGTCTACTCCTGGAGAAGTGTCATTTTCCTGCGAGGAGGATTTGGGTGGAAGGCGCAACAAAAAGAAAAGAAAACGAGAAAAATTTTTCCGATAGGGGGGGCCCCGTTATCAATACCCTTTATTACCAACAAAACAAACCCCCCACAGATGTTTTGGTAAACCTTGTGGTTTTGCAGTGGGAAAAAAGGCTGGGGACGGGGCCCCTTTAGGTGACTTAGACCACCCGGGCACCCGAAAGTGGAGCCCACCGACCTCTTTCTTGTAAAACATCTACTAGGTGGTTTGAGTAGTTGAATGGCCAGCAGATCGCAATATTGGAGCCTTAGGGATGCCCCCCCTGGTTTGGAAAATAAAACCCACGCACAGGAGTAATGCCCCTAAAACTCTTAAAAGGGGGATCAAGACCATTTGCCTCGACGCCCCTGACGAAACGCCTTTTTAGGGGGGCCACTGGATTTTCACATAGGGGAGTGCACACCATCGCCCAATTTTAGGGGAACGCCGTCTACGGAGAAGGAAAAAGTGCCCGTGGACAGCTGTAGGTTTTCGGTTTTGATGTTTGTTTTGTGTTGGAAAATTTTTCTGTCTTAATAGTCTTGTTCACTTAAACTTGAAGATCGCTGGAAAGATATAGACAAAGTTGTAAAGTTTTTTAAACCAAATGTGTTATGGTTTGGAAAAAAAAAAAAGGAAAAATGAATCTAGCCATAACTTTAATATTTGTCTTCTTTAAATTAAAATGTTGAATTTTCTTTGAACCTAATGATGCTGCCTTTAGATGTGAAATGGCTTTTAAGGATTCAATAAAATTTTTGAAAAAAAAAAAAAATGAAAAGCCCCGGCCAAAAAAATTGTCTGAAAAAAGCTGTTTTCAGACGGGCTTTTTGAGTGGTTTGGGGCAAGGTTTTTTTGGCGAGGTGGAAACCCCCTTTAAAACGCCCAAACGCCCTTTTAAACTGCCCCTTTGGGTTTTTTCCAATCGGTTTTTTTAGAGTTTTTAGATTTGAAAAATGTCTTAAAAACTAACAGTCAACCTCCCTGTAGAGTCAATAGAAAAAAAACCCCCTAACCCTTAATAACCTTTGAGGGGTTGAAAAAAATTCTGCGTGTAAAAATGGCCTCAGTGAGTGCTGTAGGTGTGCTACAAAAAGCATTTCGCGGCTGATCTAGCAGGATAAAAATAAATTAAAATCCGATTTTTAACTAAATTCCCCTTGCATCTGAACAGAATGGGGCCTAAGAAATTACGCAATTATGTAATTTCCAAGTCCTGAAAAGCAAATTGGTATAATCATGTCTTGATGACGCTCTTATACATAAAAACTGTTTTCCCTTACACTTGCATACACTTGCCGTTAACATATACGTATCACGTTTACAATACACCCCTAATTTTTGAAATTTGTATTGTTTGGCTTCTTAGACCCGCTTGCGTATCTTTCGGGGTTTTTCATGTGTGCAATAGGGTTTGTGTGATGTCTCTATTGCGC
>JAODAL010057629.1:0-22562 GCA_025379985.1 Phyllomedusa bahiana
GGAAAAAAAAGGGGAGTTAGGTCTTAGACTAGACAGTTTTCATACATGTCCCCCTTTGTATCTTATAGCTAATAAGTGTATTTTTCATTATACTTAGTTGTGATGAATTGATGACTTGTGTGATCTCTAAGAGACAAAAAGTACATTGTGTAAAATCATTTTCTCTCTAGGCACCAAATGATCAAGGGACAGTTCAATAAATGAAAGATATATAGAAAAGGAATTACCCTCTATATTCTGTAAAACACAAAGAAATTGTAAGTAACCAGATAATTGGCCACAGTCAACACGTGAATGCATAAATCCCATTACAAAAGTAATAATTGTTAGAAATATACAGCACATGACTCTTCCACTCTTGCTCCCCTTCTGTCTCTTGCTCTCTGCCTCTTTTTTTCCTGCCTTTCTCCCTGAAAAGTATCCCAGAGCTCATCATGCCCAGGGGGCCACCGGGGGCTTCCCATATTCTCCACTACTACTCTACCCGAGGAAAATTTCTATTAACAGTTTTATTGCCCTGGTCCGCCAAAGATCCTTAAATGACACTCCTCAGTGTCCTAAACCATAAGGAGTGGGGTTTAGCTGGTTATCTTAGTTTCCCCAAAAGGATTGTTAAAATAACAGCTGGTTGAGAGGAACTGGGGAGAAACAGTAATCTGTTCGCCTGAACTCAGTTGTACCATTTTCTTTAGGATGTGCATACAGTGGGTGTAAGGGGGTTCTCAGGACCTTACCAAGACAATCAACACTTTCACACCTATTTTCTGGGGGTTTAGTGTGTAACATAATTCAATTTGAGGCATTGAGTGTGTCATATAATTAATACTAGGGGTAAACTGTGTATTATTATTCATTTCAGATGGCATAGTGTATACTGTAATTAATTTCAGAAGCACAGCATATAATACAACTAATTTAGGAGGTATAGTGTGCAACATATGTAATTTCAAGGAAACAGTGAGCATTACAGTTCAAGATTATATTTTGCATTAGGGTCCATGTATTGTACAACAATATAAGAATGCTTTACTACATAATTGTGATGGTCTCGCATTATTACTCTATAGCTGATGATCCCAAAAAGGATATCCTCTGG
This sequence comes from Phyllomedusa bahiana, assembly GCA_025379985.1. NCBI lineage: Eukaryota > Metazoa > Chordata > Amphibia > Anura > Hylidae > Phyllomedusa > Phyllomedusa bahiana. The sequence goes on from JAODAL010057629.1 coordinate 1,097, forward strand.
TGGTCCCAAGGTACTCAAGTCTGATATTGAGCATGGAAGTAATTTCTCAAAGTTCAAAATCCACCACACATAACCTATTAGACAGTTATTTTAGGGACAAGTGCAGAAACGGATTTATAGGAAAGTTTCTTATGATTACTTGTGCTATTGATTTATACCAAATTTGGACCTGTGGCTTGAATGGTTATACTCACCAATCAGGCACAAGGTGGATGTGCTGCGTTTGAAAACAGGAGTTCAAGCCATTCCCTATGTGTTAACCATGAAGCCTGAAAATGAAAAGACATACTAAGCATTGTATAAGAAGATGCCTGTGGTAGGTTTGAACTCAAATTACTTAGATTCTGCGTCACGTGGTTTTATCCATAGACTCTGACACAAACTGTTATGATATATTCAAGGTATCCAACAGATTCTGGCAATGCGGTATAAAAATGCACAATACTTATAATGGCTGATGCTGCTTGAGAAATTTGCTGCATTTTAAATTTGTCTAGCTTTTATAGACCAACCATTAGTTTGTGCATTTTCTACACCTGAATTTTGGCATATATCTGCCGCAGCATGTCACATTGTGAACATGCCCCTTTCCCACAAAGCCACACTCGCTGTCCACTAAGTTACACTCCCTTGTTGGAGAGGTTGAAAAAAGTATGACACTTTTGCAACACTTTTCTGGTGCAACCACGATAGTAAATGTGGATCAATGTTTTAAAGTTGCATTTGGTAAATTGCAATTTCTACTAGCAGTTCAACAGTTAGATTATTGTTTTTCTAAAGGTCAGGAAGCACTAAAGCTCTGTTCACAACACGCTTTTATATTCTGTTGAAATCTGCTATTTTTCAAGATCAGAAAAAGGTACAACAGAATATGTCAGGGTGGCTGTCCTATTACATTCCATTTCTATTGACTAATCTTGTGCAAAAAGTACTGTGATACATTTCATTTAATGAAAATGAATGCAGTGGATGCGAAGCTATTAGTTTCTTCTTTATGAGATATTATTCCAAATGGTAAAATTTTTATAGAATCTTTGTAGAAGGTCTATTTTAATTTTGATAAACAGATACACTGTAATGTAAAGTAATAGTGAAGTCAGACCTATAAAATAGCATTCCCCAGTATGTGAAAAAGTGTATACAATTAGATTATGTAATTAATTTTTAATTAATTAATTAATTAATTAATAATTAATTAATTAAATATGATTCTATATAATTAGAATTTCATATACATATAGATACGATTATGTATGAAATTCTAATTAATATATTTTTCCGCGTTTTATGGCAATTGCTTTAAACAACCAGGCATGCAAAAGGAGCAACTCCCAGTTTATGCAAACTATATTTCACTCACTGCCAAATTATCCATTACAGACTGGCAAAAAATAAAATCATTGACTTTACAGAAGAAGGAAAACTAACAAGTAGCGAGTGTATTTAAGGACCTCAGATTCAAGACACTTTAGTAAGGTCATTGACAAGGCGAAAATAGAAGCAGAGAACTCAAAGAACAAATAGCCATGGACACATCAATATGAATTGATTTTTTCATGTTGTAAGAAAGTGGCTTTTTAGGATGTGCTACAGCCTCTTGGTGTGAAAGAATGTATGACATTTCATACAATTCATGTAAAGCTACGTAACCACAGCCAAATAATTTGCATATCTGGCTGACCTAAATATAAATTATTAAGTCTGGATTATAAATAATTGGTCATTTTTATAGAAATTTATGCTATACAGAATTTTTCTCATTTTCTGCACTCTAAGAAGTGTAGTCTGGCACTGTACAGTGATTTTAGGCAGGAAGCATTAGAATGAAGTACAATAGAGAGCATTACATTAGAGATGATCAGCTAAGATATATACCTGTGTACAAGCTGCTGACTGGTTGTAGCTTATAGCAAATAACTAGGCTATATACAGGCTGTTACAAAGTGAAGATAAATTAAGCAAAATAATCGACTTCATGATTATTATATGTATGTAAACTTGTATTAGAAGTCACTTTCAGTCTCTGTCAACTCTTAGGGCATGTCCCCACGGCAGCCGGCAAATACCGATTAGATTATCCGACCGGTATTTGCTTTGTTATTGTGGCTATGATAACGGCCGCAGGGGGACAGCTTTTCTCCGCTGTTTGCGGAGAAAAGCCCTCCCCCTTCATATTGACGTGTTCATATTCCGCTTGAAAACTGGGCGGAAAAATGAACATGTTCAATGTTTTTCGGACCGCCAGAGGCCTAAAAAACCGTCCGGCAGAAAATCCGTGCAGTGGGGACTGCCGCACAGATTTTCCATTAAGGTCTGTTCTAAAGTTTGACAGCCGGTTTACAGACTGTCTGTAAAACCGGCTGAAAAACCGGCCGTGGGCACAAGTCCTTAGGGTGACATGTCATAAAATAAATGCTTTCATGCCAGTTTTAGGGCGCATTAAATGAGTATAATGCACCTGAACAAATAAACCTGTCAAAAATCTGACGTGTGGTATGCCTTGTATAGCATATTTAATGCACCTAATTTAGGTATATACCAAAAAAAAGGCGCATAGTTTATCATTGCTAGCATATTTAATGCGTCTACTTTAGGCGCATTCAAAAGTGTCATGATTGGCATAAAATGCACCTAGTTTTAGTGTATGACAATTCATTTATATAGAGAATACGGCGTCAACAGTTTTTTGGTACAAAATACACCCAAAAAAAGGTACAGTCCTAATGGGACATTTGCCCTTAATTCGTTCCAACCTCATATCCAAACCATTACCATGTCCTGCCACTTCCAATCCATAATATGTTTTTCAAATTCACTCTTTCCCCATCTTCAGGCCAAAGAAAATGCTTGTACATGCCCTCATAATCTCCTGTCTAGACTTCTCCATCTTTCTCTGTGGCCTCTAATTTGACATCTTGGATCCCTCCAAACCATCCTAAAATCTTCTACCTTTCTGATACTTCCCTACACATGGATTCCAAATCTTGATTTTAGCTCTACTCTTCTCTATTCCCTACATGATTGCCTTTAAGATTTATCTTGTATACACCCTATTTCAACGTAGGTGTCACGCATGTCGGGCTGCAGGCACACTCGCACCCCCTCTGCCCGGTCCGCGGCGGGGACAAGTGGCGCTGCAGTCTGTATGTCAGGGTGTAGGCACGCTCGTTACTTACCCTGCTGTGCTCCTGCTTACCAACGTTTCTCTGCCGGCCGGTGCATGTGTTCCCGTTCCCAAGGGCATACGCCCACCAGCTCTCTGAAATTTAAAGTGTCAGTGTGACGGTAATCGGTTGATTACCAGACGCTGACCCTACATATCTGGGACACTTCGACTACGTCCCCACCAAATCTATAGTGCCTAGTGCCACAGAAAAAGCATTCCAGAGTGCACTCCTGTCTTGCCATGTTCCTGACCCGTCGTTACGTCTTCTGACTATGAACCTTTGCCGCCTGACCCGACCTTCCTGCCTGTCCCCGACTATGAGTTTGCTTCACGATTCGGTACCTCACTGCACCTCGGCTGCCATCACAAGCAAGTCGCGTCAGGGGTATCGACCTGGTAGGACTCCTGCTGCAGCAAGCCCACACTGCCTTGCGGCGGGCTCTAGTGAACACCGGGACCTACGTAAATTTCACTCCCTGGTGTGGCTTCTGTCACCGTTTGCGGTGGTCCAGAGGATCCACTACTCCAGCCGTTACAGTGGGCATTCTTGGAGCGGTGGAAATAGTTACATAGTTACATAGTTTGTAAGGCCGAAAAAAGACAAGACGTCCATCCAGTTTGGCCTATTTTGCTAAAGTGTTGATCCAGAGGAGAACCCCAATGAGGCCGGAGCCAATTGTCCTCATTTTAGCAAAAAAATTCCTTCCCAACTCCAATATGGCAATGACCCTACTCCAGAATCCTAGTCACTATAACTTGTTATATTATTACACTCCAGAAATGCATCCAAACCCTTTTTGAACTCTGCTATTGAATTCACCATGACAAGTTCCTCTGGCAGAGAGTTCCACAGTCTCACTGCTCTTACAGTAAAGAATCTATGTTTTTGTAGAAACTTTCGTTCCTCAAGACGTAGAGGATGTCCCCTTGTTCTAGATACAATCCTGGGTATAAATAAATCTTGAGAGAGATCTCTATATTGACCTTTCATATATTTAAACATATTTATTATGTCCCCCCGAAGCCGTCTTTTCTCTAAACTAAATAACCCCAATCTTGCTAATCTTTCTGGGTATTGCAGTCCACCCAGTCTTTTTATTATTTTTGTTGCCCGCCTTTGTACCTGTTCAAGCTCTACAATGTCTTTCCTGTGCACTGGTGCCCAAAACTGTACACAATATTTCGTGTGTGGTCTGACCAGTGACATGTATAATGGGAGAATAATGTTCTATTCTATTCTATTGTTGCACATTGGGAAGGTCTTGAGATCAATTTGTCAGTCTGGTGACTAGTTGAAGGGGTATGGCAATAGAAGCAGGAAATGAGCCAGGTCTCTCAGGACAGCATCTGAAATCCAGGACTGTCTTTATGGATTGGTGATAGGTAGGAGTTATGCATAAAAGACATATTTATCCCTATGCCACTGTAAGCCGAGCACCGAGGTAGGGTTCCCGGAATACAGCGAAGTTACGGACTAAGAAAACGACTCCAACACCAGTTCAACAACCCATAGTTTACTGAACTTTTCAGAAAAGCATTGTGAACAACTCCCCAAACACACATGTACAAAGTGGTAACCAAGGCCCCTGTGCCACACAGCGCGCCGCCGAGAGTGTATCCTCTGGATGCACGATCAGTTTACCTGCTCATGGGGTTCAGAAAGGCCGAACACCCGCTACCTTTTAATACCATACAAGGACAGGAACAATCGTGTGTGGTGCAGTTCAAAAGCGTGCGGCGGTGGGGCACAGACGCTTACAATTTAACCAGCTCTACCCGCTATCCCCAGACATATACACATAAAACAGATCCTCTCACATGCGAACCGGTTGCATAAATAACAGTGCTATAACAAGCCCCATCCAATGTCCCGAATCAGGAGGCCCGTAGTTTGGAAAAACATTTTGGGCCCTAAAACCCAAAAATCTTCCAAACCCTAGACTAACAGGCCTGAACACAAGCCCTGGGTTTTTTTGGGCTTTGCATGCTTTCTTTGCCCCGGGGGTATCCCTTTTTTTCGATGGCCGGCATTTTTGGCTGCTCGGGGGTGATGCCCCTGCTGTTGAAGTGGGCATCCAAGATGTAGCGCTTCTCTCATCCCCTGCAAGGTACTTTCCTTCGTGGGCTTTTTTTGAAAACAGTTCAGTGCGCACAGTTTACACCTCTCTCTTTGGGGGTTCTCACATTTTTGAGCCCAAACGGAGCGGGAAAAACTCATCCATTTCACAGCATCTTTTCCCTCCTGCCTTCCCCTTTGTCTTTCTTGTTCTTCCCCAAAAAAAAGGGCCGCTCCCTCAGGGCCTTTCCAGTCACTTGTCTTAGTCACTTTCTATAATTTGAAATGCAACATTTTTCCGAGACAGTGCCATCTTTTTGGCCAAAACACCAGGAACCCAACAGAAGCTTTAAAAAATAATAATCAAAACATTAAATTTTACTGGTAAATACAATGCGGCTTTTTCCACTACCCCACACCCACTGTAGACATCAGAGCTATTTTTCAAAATAAAACCATGTATTGCACTTTATTAGCAATTTTTTATGAAAATCAAATGAATCGCCACAAAATGTTTCTCCCCTTTAAACAGAGGGGGGCACTGGGCAGGAGTCAAAGAGCTTTCAGAGATTGGCATGTGATTCCACATCCCTCCTGTCCCTTACATCTATGTATCCCCTGCTTTACTAATTTTTCCCACTTAGTTTTTGGCAGACCCTTTTCTTATAAACCCCTCACCAGGTATTTGGCTCTTCCTGTGTCCTACTCCTGCAGTAACTGACTTTATATCTGGCATTGGAGCCTCAGACCTGGCATTATGGCAGTGTATAGATATATTATAGGGTCAATCAATCTACAGTCAGTTAGTATTTAGCTTGATTTTGTTGGCAAAGCTCTATGGGTTTATCCGTCTTAACCCAAAAATTTTTTGAGGGGCTGTAAAAATTTTAAGGGCGCACAATGGTGTAGTGGTTAGCACTGTTACTTGCAGCACTGGGGTTCTCTGTTAAAATACAACTAAGAGCAACATCTGAGTCACGGATTTCTTCTGGGCTCTGCAGTATCCTTCCACACTGCAGAAATAAACTTATTAATTTGGAATTTGATTTTGAGTCCCAAAGTGAAGACAATGCCTTTCTAGTGCTGCAGAATATGTTACATTAATTAATTGAACAAATAAGGGCAGTTTGTAAGATATAAAGTTTACTTAAATCTGATGAGTAAGAGTTGGGTGCATTTTTTCAATACTGAGAACCTCCCCCAGGGACAACCATCTCTAGCTTGCGACTTAAGCATTAGGTGCCAGTTTTTTGCCAATTTTAAGGGGGCAACGGGTTTTATCAACAAATTTCTCATAACTTTTCCCTTTTTGAATAGAAAGAGATACATACAACATCCCAATTATATTACAAAGCAGCCCACTTCTGTGTTTACCCCCACCGGGGAACCAAATTTCCAGGGCACCATTTGCCAGTTTTAAATTTTCCCTCCAACTTTTTCTACCCGGGTAATATATTTTATGTAAGTACCCTTTAGGGGGACAAAACAAACAGAACAGATCAGGATATTTTAAATTTAATTTCTCTTGATTTTAAAGGGACAGACCAGTGGTACCTTTTGAAGCATCCTAAAAGTAAAAAGGAGGGGGAATTGGAGAAAAGAGGGGAAGCGGGAAAGCTGCATGTCCCATAAAGGATTTTTGGGTTTCGCATATATATTGGAGCTTCCCCACAGCTCGGGGATCACTCACAAGTCCTTCATGCATGAGACAGAGTCAGATTTCTGGTTAAAAACGGTGTCTTCCCTTCCCGGGTGTTTATTTCCCACAGAAAAAAAACGTAGGGCAATACATGCACAGAAAACATATAAACTAAACAAAACCCCTTTTTCGTTTAAAGCTTTACTATAACAAGGGTTTAAATTTCCCTCACTAGCCCCTTTTGGGAGATTTTTAAAGAAAGACATGGCTTTAAACAGTGTGAATGTCTCCACCCGGGAAGGGTAACTGGAATGCCCACCCCGGGCCCCTTTTCAGTTAAACCTGCTGCCCTTAAATACCCCCCGGGGGAAAACCCCGGGGAGTGGACCCCCAAAGGGGAGTAAGAAACCCACCCGCTCTTTGCTTACCCCCAATTAAAAGGGCCCGCCCCGGGAATGGCGGTAGCCGACTAACAGACAACAAAAATGAATGTTAAACAGTCTGTATTTTTTTTGGGCCCCGAAAACCTTTTTAAAACAATGGCTTTTCACTCCCCCAAAAGGGTTCTTACCTTGGGGGCATGTATTTTTGCTCTCTCCGGGCATACGCCCGGGAACCTGGCTGGGTTAACACTCCATCGCAGACCTTCCCTGGGGCCTTACATTTCCCCCCCCCCCTCTGCTCACCCCTGTGGGGGGCACCTTTGTCCCAATAAAATTGTGTCCCCGGAAAATGCAATTCCTTTTGGGGGCCCTGTTTCCCCGGGGCAAAGGTTTTAAAGGGGAAAACCCCGGGCCCCCTTGTAAAGGGGGGGGAACCAAGGGTTTGGGGGGGGGTTTCTTCCCTTTGTTTTTGGTCCCAAACCCCACTTTAAAGGGGAAGGGTCTGTGATAAATCTAAAGGCTCTCCCTATCAAGTAGTAACGCAGGGGCCCGGGAGGGCCCCAAATTAAGGGCCAGGCATTCTTTTTCCCATTTATGGGGGTATTTTTCTCCCCGTTGACAGCTTCCTGCTGAGGTAAACTAGGGGGTTTTTTCTTCTCCCTAAACCCATTGTGATAGGACAGCCCCAAAATCCTCCCCAAAGAAGCGCTCCCTGAACAAAAAAATTCTTTCTGAAATTTTGGGGGCCGAGCACGGGTCTTTTTGCAAAAAACCCCCCTTTAGTTTGGGAAAAGGGTTGTTCAGCCTCCGGGTTCCACTTAAACCAAAAGGGATTTGTCCCTTTTGTAGGCCCCGTAAGGGGGCTGCTATGGGGGCAAAGTTGGGTAAACCCCTCCTATATTTACCCTGGATACCTAGAAGGGCCCGGAATGCCTTGGAGATCGGTGGGGGGCCAATTTCTAATTGCCTCCATTTTTTTCCTTTTGGGGGGCCTTTAATGACTCCCCTCCCAATGTCGTAACCTAGATAGGGGGCCTCCTTACCCCTAGGGGCACACTTGGTTAGGGTTGGCGGTCAGACCTGTCCCCCTTTGGCATCAAAGCCGCTTGCACTCTGGTCAGGTGGGGCCCCCAAATCCGTGCTAAAATCACCACGTCCCCAAAAAATATGCGGGCTGCAAAATTTTAAGGGGTGTAGGATGACGCCAAAACCTCTGGAATGTCCCCCGGGACCCCATGTGGGCCCAAAGGGAAGGAAACTAGTGAAAGTGCCATCTGGGGTGGAAAAGGCCTTTTTTCCCCCCGGGGCCTCCTTTGTGAGGGGGCCCGGGCCAAAGCCTTGATCGGGGTCTAAAAAAAACAAAAGTACCTGCGGGCCCCCAAACCTCTAAACCCAATTCATCGCCCCGGGGAATCGGGTAGGCATCAAATTTTGAAAAGCCCCGTTTAGTTTACAAAAAACCCCTTTTTCAGAAACAAAGCTCCCCATCGGGTTTGGGTATAGCACTATGGGTGGCCCAAACCCATTTTTGGGATTTTTTTATGACCCCAAGCTCCAGCACCCTTTTAACCTCCTCGGAATTTTGTTTTCCCGGGGTTTCCCGGGGGACCCTTTAGGCCTAAAACCGAAACCCTTTTGGCCGGGTTCTTTTATGATGTAAAGGTTTCAATGACCTTCGGGGGCGACCGGTAGATCTGAAAAGACCGGGCCGGTTCCTTTGTAGGAATTCCCTATTTTCCCCTGCCCCCTTATTCTGTAGGGACTCGGGATTAGGACGGGGGGAAAACTCTCCTTTTTGGGGCCCCCCCAAATGCTCTCTTACCCCCGAAAAAGGTTTGGGGGGGGGTTTCCTTCCCAGGGTTTAATTTTAGGTTGTTTAAATATACCCTTAAAAAGGTTTTCCCCTTTCTACCACGGGAAACCCCTTTTAAGTTACCTAAATTACCCCCCTCTTTGATCTATAGGGGGCCCTGCCACTTTCCCCAGAAACCTGCTTTCGACCGTGGGAAAGTACTAAAACCCCCAATTGGGGGCCTGGAAAAAACTCTGCCCTTGCGGACCTTTTAAAAACCCCTTTTGCCGGGGTTTCTTGGCCCGCGTAGGTTCTCACGCACTATAGGCAGGACTGCTGCGATTCAAACCTGCATTTTCAGCAAAATGTTTTAAATCACGGTCCCATAGGGGGTATTTTCCTGCTTACCCCGGTCTCCCTTTGGGAATGTCCCGGAGTCCCCCGGGGATGTTACCCTAGAGGACTCGAAAAGGGGGGAGAACCCCTTGGACGTTGCGGTACCTTTCCCCTATAGAGAACATGAGATAGGGGAAATAGGCGGGCCCAGTCTCTCCCATCCTTATCCACCCCTTTTTTTTGCAATTTACTTTAGGGTCTTTTTTGAACCTCTCCACCAAACCCTCGGTTCCCGGGGATGATAAAACCGAAACGGAGATGGGAATTTTTTTGAGGGGCGCCAGAGTTCTTTTTTCACCTTTGACAGAAGGGGGTACACTGGTTTTTGTCCCTATCTCCCTTTGGGGTACCCGTGGGGGGTTTAACAAATTTTGGGAAAAACTCCTTGGCAATCCCCTTTTGGGGGAGGGTTCCTAAGGGGAATGGCCCCGGGAAATCGGGTTTTCTTTTTCAAAGGGACCACTAAGATATGTGAAGTCCTCGGCTGACTTTTGGGGGCGGGCCCCCCCAGGTCCCCTGCCGATTTCCCCTCAAAGGGGCCTCCCAAATTTTTGGCAGGGGGGTTAGGGGGGCTCCGAAAATGAGGGCCAAGGGGGAAATTTAAATTTTGGCACTCTGGGGGAAGACTGGCAGAAAAACTTTAATTGGGCCCCAAAAAATCCCGGGCCCGTAAATTACGCCTTTTACCCCCCTCCCGGGTTTTCTCCACCCCCAAATGTCCCTCCAGCACATTGGGGGGTGGGCTAGCTCCAAAAACCTGGGGGACATGTGACTTGGGGACCACCAATTGGGTCCACCACCTGGTTTTCGGTTTTTTTAAACCCGGATAAACATATCGTTTTTTGGGCCGGGAAAATTTGGGGGGAAAACCTATCCCGCCCGGTCCCTGGGGGTTTTTTCCCTCTTATCTTGCACTTCTCCCAAACGTGTTCGGTTTTTGGGGGGCCCCCCGTTGCTCCCTACCAAAGTTTTCCCCCTGGGTATTGGGAAGGAGGCCGGGGCCCCGAGCTCAAGGGGTTTTCCTCCGGGTCCCCCAACCCGGAGGGCAATGGAAAAACCCATCGGGCTCTCCCGGGTCCCCCGTTTCGGACCAATCACCCCCGTACATCATTTTTACCCCTTTCCCCTCTTTTATTCTCCCACAAATCCCAGAACAAGGGAAAGTCCAGCCTTGACAACACTGTTTGGGTGGCTCGCAAGACAGCCACCCCCATGGGCGTGCGGCCCCCAAAGGGGGTCTCTATGGTGATCTGGCAGTTTTGGGGAGTCTCTAGTGTTTCCCCCTGGATACAGACCACCCCTATACTGGGGGGATCGGGGGTTGGCCCCGGCTCACCCCCTTTGCCCCGTAAACCCGGGTCACCCAAACTCCCCGAGTTCCCTGAGTGCTTGAATGGAAAAGTCCCTTTATTTTGACCACCAGTCTCAGATGTGAGGGATAGGACGGCCTGGCAAACAAGATGTTTCGCGTGGGAACCCCCACAGTCCATGCGGTTCCCCCGGGGTTGGACATCGTGCGGCGGGCATGTCCCAAATCCCCTCCCCATCGCCAAAAAGACAAAGGGGCCCCGAGCCCCTGGGGGGAAAGGTTGATTTTGGGGTGGGAACTTCCCCCCTTTTTCAGCCAACCTTGACCCCCTCCCATCGGGACCTCTACTCTCCCCTTTTGGGAAAAAGGGCAGTCTTACCCCGTACTGGGTAGTGGATGCAGACCCAGGAAAACTCTTCATGGCGCTGTAACTTCCAAAACCCCGGAGAGAAACTCGTCCAGACTTTTGGGGGCCGTGTACCCCCCACAAACGCTGGATCTCACCCGGGAAAGGGACGTACAAAAACGTCACAAAAAACCCTCTCGATTTAATTTGGGGGGGAAAGACTTCTCCGGGTTTCAGCCATTTGCTGGTGAGATGGTAGAGGTCATAAAAATTTGGGATCCCCGGTTGGGTTTGCTGGATCGAACTTCCAGGGTAGGGTCTTTGGGGCCCCGGGCCGCCAGAGTAACCCCCTCGGGTAAGAAACTCCCCCTTTCAGCCCGGTTTTAGTCCTTTGGGTTCTCCCACCCTCAAGGGCGAAGTAGGCTTTTTGTGGTTCCCAAAACCCGGTTTTGAAAGGGGGGTAGGACGTCAGCCCATTGGGCCCCTGGGAGTGCTCTTCTCGGCGATCCCTCGAAAAAAAGGTTTTCCCCGGGGATGCTTCAAAATCATTGATGGGGCATCTTTCGCAGGAAAGTGTATCACCGCTTACGGGGGTGGACTGCCCCCCTGCTTTAAAACCCTTTGGGCCCTTTCGCAAAGGGGCCCGAAACTGTTTCGGGAAAAGCCAGGGGTTTCCCCGTTTTCTGCCTATCCAACCGGGCTCCCTTTGCGTCTCAATTTAAAAAGGCGATTTGGGTTTTTGCCGGGGGTCGACGGTTCCTTCCCCGTGGGCCTTTTGTTTTACCCTTTCCGCCTCAGTTGGGGTTTTTTTTTTTTGCCTGGGAAACAAATGTTTCACCAGCTCGTCCATTTTGGATGTCTCTGCTTGCCCGCACATTGCTCTTTAATCCAAGGAAAAAGGGGCGGGGCCCCGGTTTGTGCCTGTCTCTTTAAGGGGAAACTTCTTTAGAATGCCCTTTGCATACCTCCACCATATTTGGGGCTTGCACAGCTCTGGGATCACTCACAAGTCCCCCTTTAGGCTTTAGACAGAGGCAGATATCTGGGTTTAAAAAGGTGTCTTGCTTCCGTGTGTTTATTTCACCAGCGGAAAAAAAAAACGTATGGCAATACATGAAAACAAACATATAAACAAAACAAAAAATCCCGCTTGTCCCGAGCGTTACTATAAACAGGTGTAGTTCCCCCACTACACCTTGGGGGGATAGTTTTTATAGTTTGTAAGGCCCAAAAAAAAACAAGTCGTCCTCTAGTTCACCTATTGGGGCTAAGGGGTTGATCCAGAGGAAGGCAAAAACCCCCCCTTTAGGTAGAAGCCCCAATTTTTCCTCATTTTTGGGAAAAAAATTTCCCTTTCCCGACCCAAAAACTGGCAATCAGGGAAAAAACCCTGGACAATGACCCCTCTTCCCCGAAAACCTAGTCACTATAAAAATTGTTAAAATTATTAAGCTCCAGAAATGATCCCAAAACCCCTTTTTTAAATCGGGGTTTTTTGAATTACCCGACCCTCCCCCCTGGCAGAGAATTCCATAGTCTCAATGCTCTTACAGTTTAAAAAAATCCTTTCTATGTTTTTTGTAGGGAAAAAATTTGTTTCCCCAAGACGAAAAGGGTGCCCCCCGTTCTAGATACAGCCCCCGGGGATAAATAGTTGGGGTAGCAGACACTGGTTCCCGCAGTTGAATGTCTCCAGCCCAAAATTAGAGGAATGCAGCCCCCCCAGGTTTTAGCTTACCTGTGACCTTTTTTTTTTTTATACCACCCGGGAAAACCGGAGTGGAGCCATGGGGGGGGAAACACCCACCCTGCTCTTGCCCTTTCTCCCCAATGAAAGGCCGACCCCGGGAAAAGGCTGGTAGCCGTACTAACAGACAACTTAAAAAGTATGTCGAAAAGTCTGTACTGGGCCCCCTATTTAAAAAATGGCCTTTTACCCCCACCAAGGGTTCCCCCCCTTGGTGGCATGGATTTTTTGCTCTCTTTCCCGGCATACCCCCCCCAGAACCTGGTGGGTTTTTAAAACTCCATTGCAGACCTTCCCAGCTGCGGCCTTTTCAATATATATTTGCCCTCAAAAAAAACATCTACAAATGAAAAGTGGGGCCCCAAAAAACATAAAAAAAATTTGTATTAAACCAAACCCAAAACATGCCTACAAAACACATAGTATAAAAGTAAAACAAATAAATAAAATAAATATATATATATATATATATATATAATTTTGAATGATAAAATACATAGTGCACAGGGTAGCTCTCATATAGTAAGTATGTATATGGCAAGATTACCAAAAATTGGGCCCCAATAAGGAGCCTTTCCTTTAAAATAAACTATTAAGGAAATTTTCACATTTTCAAAAGTTGGCAAGTAGGCTTTTATTTTTGGTACACCGGGGAGCAAAGTATAAGAGATTACTATTTTTTGCCTTTCATATGTCTTGCACTAAGGAGAGGCTTTTTCCCTTGGCCAAAACCCCTGCCATAAAGCCCCCAATGGGGGAGGGGTGCAGTTTAAGTTGACCCCCCCCCTGGAAATTTCCCCCCTCCCCAACTGCATCCCCTTGCAACTGTCACAGTGGGTCTTTTGGTTTTTCTTCACCAAGGTCTTCTCCCCGATTTCTTATTGTGGGGGACAGCCCGGTCCCCGGAAGAGTTGCGGTCATCCTAAACTTCTTCCATTCAAAGATTATGGAGGCCACTTTGCTCTTAGGAGTGTATTTTTTGCTAATTTTTCTTTGCAAAATAGCTGTAGGTCATTCTTTTTGGTTTGGGCATAAAATTTTTTTAATTTTTAAACGGTACTTAAAAAAGGGGAAAAAAAGTAAATAAAAAAAAAGTCGCATGAATTTCCCCAAATGCTAGCGGATAAATAGTACATTTTAGCCGAAAAAATTTTAAAAACGCTCAATGAGTCCGTAGGTGTTGTGCAAAAAATTTAAATTGGTAGCCCCAAAACGGGTTTCCAAATGGCGAAAAATTTAAAAAAGGGAAAAAGGTTTTGGGGAATTTTTTTACAAAAAAAAAAACCCAAAAGAAAAACCCCTAAAAATTTTTTGGGTTTGTCGGATGGGGTATCAACCGGTAGAATAAAACTAAACACTTTGGTTTTGGCCCGAAGTTGAACGCCGAAAACCCAAAAAACCTGCAAAACATGGCAAAAATAGTTTTTTTTAACAATGTGTCCCATTTGGAATTTTTTGGGGTTCTCCCAGTATTTTTCTATAGAAAAAAAAATTTAACCCCATTAGAAAGTACTTTTTGGGTTCCGCAAAAATTAAACCCCTTTTTTATGTCTATTTTGGGAAAAAATAAAAAAAGTTATGGCTGGGGGGAGGAAAAGGGGGAAATAAAAGGGTGTAAACAAAAAAAAAACGGGGGGGCCCTTAAGGGTTAAAAAAATTTGCAAAAACTTTCTACATTTTGTTTTTTTTTTTTAAAGATGGGGTGCAAGGTGTTTTTTAATGAGCAAAAAAATTAACTTTTTTGATTTCCCAAAAATGGCTAAAAAATGTAAAAGAGGTCTGAATATTCCCCCTAACCCATTTTAGACATTATGAATGTTTTTTTCATTTTTCTGACATGAAATCAGAAAAAACCCTTTAAACCGTTTTTTCTGTTAATTTTTGAAAATTTTGCCAGGAATGGGGAGGGGAGAGTAAAAAAGTTTACATACTCTGGGAAATACTATCCCTTTTTAAAACAATTTGAGGACCGCCCATAGATGATGTCATTGGAACTTTGGGTTTTAATTAGGGGGACACACCCCCCTGTAAATTTGTTTTTTTTTTTCCCCACCAAAAAAAACATTTGCTTCTGTATTTAGTATCTTGGGAAAGTCTAAAAAAAAATCGGGCCAAGTAACAAAAAAGGAGAATTGTGGATTTTGCCCCAAGTAGGGTTCATTCTTTGGGGGGCAATTTCCGATGAGGGAAGGTGCCTTGTTCTTCTGTACAAAAAAATTTATGAAATTTAAAAAAAGAGGGGAATGCCCACCCCATCATACTGCTAAGGAAGGGGGATAAAGTTCTGTGTCTAAAAAGGAGGGGAAACGGGTTTTTGGTTTTGGGGCCTTGTGTTTATCAAAGAAAGAACTAGCAAAAAAAATTGTGAAGATTGGGGAAGCTGGGAAGATTGTGTCTTTAAACCACGGGTAAAACGAGAAACTGTATAAACTTGGGTGAAAGGCCATTTCCCCCAAAAAAGAATCATTACTCCAAAAAAAATTTTTATACCAACCCAGATTTTTGTTTGCAAATCCCACACAGGAAACAAAGATTTATATTTTTTGTGATCTGACAAAAACAAAAATTTGGGAATTTTTTTTGCCATAATGCTAAATTATGTTTGGAAAGAAAAAAGGGGGGGGAAACCCGGGAAAGGGCTAAGAAACACCACCCCAAAAATTGTGAAAATGGGGGGTGGGCAGCATCATGTTGGGGGGGGGTTTTTTTGCTGAAGGGGGGCTGGTTCACTTCCCAAAATAGATAGCATCATGACAAAAAGAAGATTTTTTTAGGGGCAAAAACTGAAGCAACATCTCAAGACATCAAAAATTAAAATTTTAAAAGCTTGGGCAAAAATTTCCCCAAATGGAAAATGACCTAAAAAAAATTCTGCAAAACTGGTTCAAAGTGGCTTAAGGAAAAAACCAAGAAAAATTTTTTGGGAGTGGCCATCAAAAACCCCCTGATTAAATTTCCTATTGGAAATGTTTTTGGGGAAAAGCGAAAAAGGCAGGGGGGGACCTATAAAAGGGTTTCAGTTACACCATTTTTTCAGGGGGGGGCCAAAATTTTTTCCCAAACCCGTATGAGAAGCTTGGGGGAAGGTTATCCAAAATTTTTAGCCCAAAGTTTTTAATTTTTAAGAGAAATTGTTTATCAAAAAATATTTGAAATGTATGTTAAGTTTGTGATGTATGTATGGGGAATTTTGGGTTTTTCAACTGTATAATATAAAATATATTTATATATATATAATTATATATATATTTAGGTGCGTTGAAGAAAACCCTAAACGATCAAATATCAGCTTCAAAAATTTTTTGGGATTATAAAAAATAGTTGGGGGTTTATCCCAAGAATTTTTTTTTCCTAGAGATAAACTTTATTTATTATTTTGCGACTCCTAAAGGCCCAAATTGGGCACACTGGATTTTTTTTAGGGGTACTAGAGTATGGGGGGAAAAAAATTTTTCCCTACCAAAACTTTTTGTTTTTTAAAAAGCAAAAAAATTTTGGGAAAAAAATGTATCAAATTTTTTCACACTTCACAAATATTTGCTACTTTTTGTTGCTGTATCGATAAATTTTTTAGTCAATAAAAAAAAAATTAATTGTATATATTTATTATATATATATTTATATATATATTTATATATATATGCAGAAATTTTTGATTGTTTAATTGCTTGAACAGCACACAACTGGTAAATCCCTTGGGTTGCATGCAGCATTGGTCTACAGTGGCACGCTCAACCCCTACAAAAGAGCTTAGTTTTGGCGCAGGGTTTATCCAAAAGTGCCCCCCCCAAAAATTAAAATAGCCAAAAGGATTTGAAAGGGGCGTCCAGTGTGTAATACAGGTGGAGTATGCAGTAGGCATAGCTGATCAGGGTAGGCTTAGTTAAGTGCACGAGTAATTGTTGGGACAGTTGGCTAGGAATGAGGTAGGGCAAGGGCGAGGGCCAAAGCCGAATTTAAAAAAAAATAGGGAAAATGTGTATGTATTCAAAACAATACTTTTTTAGTATCACCTTTAGCTGCAATTTACAGTGCCGTTGTTGGGGGGTTTTTTAAACCCGCTTTGCTGATCTTGAGGCGTTTTTTTTTTTAATTTTTCTTTGCAAAAAAGCTGTAGGTCATTTTAGATTGGGGTTTGGGTTTCGTTTTTGAACAGCAAATTTTTAAGTTCCCGCCCCAAAAATTCTCAAATTGGGGTTTAGCTCTGGACTGGGACATTTTAACAAATGAGAATACTTGGATTTAAACCCCTCAATTGTAGCTTTGGTAGCATGTTCAGGGTCGTTGGTTTTTTTTGGGGAAAGGGGAAATTATACCCCAGGGCTTTAAGTTTTTTCAGCCTCTACCAAGTTTTCCCCTAAAGGGTTGCCTAATTTAGCTAAAAACCATCTTTCCTTTAACTCTGGCCCGCTGAAAACAAAAAAATCCCCCACGCTTGATGTTTTCCACCAAACCCTACCCATGGGGGGTATGGGGGTGTTTTAGAGTGATGTAAAGAGTTGCCTTTTTCCCCCAAACATTCATTTGTCTCATCAGAAAACCGAGGAAACCCTTCCCTTTCCCCATTCTTCTGTGTAACCTACATGCTTTTTTGCCAACTGCAAACGGGACTTCTTATGGCTTACTTTCAAAAAGGGCTTTCTTCTTGCCACTCTTCTATAAAAGCCAGACTTGTGGAGTACATGACTAATAGTTGTCCTATGGACCAATACTCCCACTGGAGCTATGGATATGTGCAACTCATCCACAATGACCCTGGGCTTCTTCGCTGCTTCTCTATTTAGTGGTCTCCTTGAGTGGGGTGTCAGTTTAGGGGGACAGTCATGTTGTAGTAAGTTAGCAGTTGGGCCATACGCCTTCCATTTATGGATTGAACAGTGCTCCGTGAGGTGTTCAGAGCTTGGGCTATTTTTTAAAAACCTAACACAGAAATACACTTTGCCACAACTTTATCCCAGAGCTATCTAGTGTGTTTCTTGGATTTTATGATCTTGTTTGTTCACTAATGTTCTGTGTTAAACCTCTGAGGCTTATACAAAATAGTTGTAGTTATACCAAGAATATATTACATATAGATGAACTTTATTTACTACTTAGCTGACTTCTAAAGGCAATTGGTCACACTGGATTTTATTTAGGGGTACTTGAGTATGGGGGACTTAATATATCCATACCACACTTTTCAGTTTTTAAATTTGCAAACATTTGGATAAGCATGGATCATTTTCTTTACGCTTCATAAATATTTGCTACTTTGTGTTGCTGTATCACATAAAATATCATCAATAAAATACATCGAAGTCTAAAAAAACAGTTCAAGGGGTATGATTACTTTTCTGACGCACTGTGTGTGTGTGTATATATATATATATATATGTATATACATATATATATACATATATATATATATATATAGCTAACTCTAGCAGCAATATTTAAGATCAAACAATAGAACTTGTGTGGTGTGTCCATGTGAGTGCTTTAGTGCTGCCATGTGTGGGGAATGATGTTAGCAGCAAACATCAACCCTTTAAACGTAAAAGGACCATGATTCACACGAGGGGGCAGCAATGGACAAACATCTGACATGAATGTTAACAGCCACAAGAAGTGGTGTACAGGCAGATGGATGCTTCAGCATCTGTGGATACAATTTGACTCCTGGGTCAGGACACTAAATTCTGAGGGCCATAATGTTTCTATTTTCCCATCACTGTAGCACTATTACAGCTCGTTTCTTGTGGGATGAATAGTAATTTTTACTGGTACCATTTTGCAATATATGTTACTTACTTATTTTTATATATACGTGTGGGGCAATTAAAAAAAATTACATGCTGTATAAAAATAAGCTTACTGTATTCTGTGGGTCACTGGATTTTTATGTATTTTTTATGGAGAACCATTTTGTTTTAAATGTTTTTTAATAAAAATGGTTTTATTCATAGTCAAGTCCTTCATATCAAAGCCAAAATTGTTTGATTGGTTGGTGGTTGCAGGTCCCCCCTCTAGGACTTGTATCTATCGAAGGGTTCTCTTATTTTTACCCTTGCTTGTGCTGCGGCTGTACAAAACAGAGAGATGGCTGGACATGTACACTTAACTCCATTTATTTCAGTTTTAAGTACAGCTGAGCTTAATCAGTCCCATAAAAGAGTCCATTTCAGGACTTCATTTCAAAGCTAAGAAATATGTTTTATGCAGCTGTTTCAAGTGACAAAGTATTTTTATGTTAAACAATGTATGACAATTTGAACTTTTAACTGAAAGCACAAAGCTTGTATGGGTCACAATTTGTGAATTGCTGGCTGAATTTTTACAATGAAGTCTATTTTTTCAAGCCACAGTAATCTGTTCCTTTGATATACTCTTAGGCTATGTTTACACAACAGTTAAAATTTAAGTTAAAGTTAAAAGTTAAGTTAAAATGCTGTTGCACAAAAACGTGGTTGTTTTTGGATTTTGGCCAGCCCAGTACTACATAGAAGTGTACTGGAACCTGTGGGCAGATAGAACATGTTCTATATTCAGGTAGTGGCCAACGGTTTATAAATCAGACAATAGAAAATCTGTGCTGTGTAGACTACAGCTTGGATTTTCTATTGCGGCCTATGGGGGTCGGATTTTCGGCGGATTCTAAATACTGAATTCGATGAAAATCCGACCAGAAACTAGTGCCGTGTAGACATGGCCTTAGGTCTCCTGGTATGCTGTCTTCAGTCTGGTAGTGTTGAAGGTTATAATTTACTATATAAAGAGGAAAACCACTTTGTCTAGAGAGTTGTAGATATTAGCAAAAATATTTAGTATGTGATAACTACAGTAAATCTATTGAATTGGAGCTATACTAGAAGGGGATTTATGAATTCTTAAAAAAATATAGTCACAAGATGGCTGGTTAAGGCAGTCTAATTATCTGTATACATTATTTAATATATTTGCAGACTAGATGGAACAAATTACATTCATTTTCCTGAAATATACATTTTATATGAATACAATTTTATTTCAGATCACCTGAATTTGATTTATTTTATTTTATTTCAAATACTGCTATAAAATAGTGTTGCAAACGAAGCATAAAAAATATATGTGAACTTCTAGGATAAGCTATAATAAGCGATAGTTTGAAGGTGAAATTACATTCAGGTGTTTTCAGTCAATGGGATAACAATCAGGTGTGAGTGGGCAATATGTTTAATATAAAGAGCAGGGATCTGGAAGTGTATCATGGAGCATAAACAAAGTAGATTTCTAAGGCTCTCAGAAAAAGAGTTGTTGATGCACTATAGGCTGGAAACAGTTAGAACTCTACCAATCCATAGTCAGACTGAGTACAAATCGAGGAATTTCAAGACCATGATTACTCTCCTCAGAACTAGTGATGAGCGATTACGTTAACTATCGTCATTGGGTCGATAGTCGATATTGGCAATTAACAATAAGATATCCGATAGTCCATAATAGATTATCGCCGATGACCATTAAAGTCTATGGGAGAGGAACAACACCTTCATTCTTACACCCAACAGGGATGGAGAAGCTGGGAATTAACATCCACAACAGCAAACTGTATACGTGCTACATCTTAGGCAAGACAATTAGTTTATAAAAGCCACAGAAAAAAAAATCACAGACCATTCAATTCCCTGTCTTGCACCACAGCATGACCCTTAAACCTGCTTACCCACAAATTAAAAAAGTGCCAGAAGGGAGTATGATTTGAACCATTATTTTACTTGAACTGGACATTGAATATCCCTGTCCTGGAACGCAGCATAAGCCCCAAACCTGCATGACCCCCAGATTAAAAAGTGACGGAAAAAGGAGTCTTTCAACCACCATTTTAGTTTCACTGGACATTAACTATAACTGTCCTGTACCGCAGTATGACCATTAAACCTGTCTGACCCACAGATTAAAAAGTGCTGGGGAAAAGGAGTATTTCAAACCACCATTTTTTGTTGAACTGGACATTGACTTATACCGTCCTGGACCGCATAATATCCATTAAACCTGTCTGACCCCCAATTAAAAAGTGCCGGGAAAAGTAGTCTTTCAACCACCATTTTAGTTGAACTGGACATTAACTATATCTGTCCTGTACCGCAGAATGACCATTAAACCTGTCTGATCCACAGATTAAAAAGTGCCGGAAAAAGGAGTCTTTCAAAAACCATTTTAGTTCACTGGACATTGACTATACCTGTCCTGGCCACAGCATGAGCCCAAACCTGCATGACCCCAGATTAAAAAGTGCCAGGAAAAAGGAGTCTTTCAACCACCATTTTAGTTTCACTGGACATAGACTAAACCTGTCCTGGGCCACAGCATGACCCCTAAACCCGCTTGACCCCCAGATCACAAAAATGGCACTATGCTTATTTTGTACAGTGACTTCATTTTGTATATTTTTTTGTAACTGACATTTGTTTTACAGAATTTATTTTTGGGATGTTTTATTTATAGTTTTACATTATTATCATTTTGCTTTTTTTTTCAAGTGTGAAACATACAAAAATACACCCTTCCCTGCAGTTTTAAGGTATTTTTTACCTGTAAGTGTTTAAAATTCGTCCGCACACCCCTAAGTAAAACAAATGTCCTAACATCCCCAAAAAATTTTTCTTTT
>JAODAL010057630.1:0-22562 GCA_025379985.1 Phyllomedusa bahiana
ACCCCGGGCCCACAAAACTCACTTGCGGGGCTGCGCCGCTGCCTGATCGCAAGTGACGCCCTTTCTCCTGAAGATGAAAAAAGCCCTTGCTTCACCCTCTCAAGGGGGTGGGCTACAATATCTATTTGTGTTCACGTCCTGCGTCCTCACACCTTTTGGTATGCCAAGGCTGCCCCCCTCAAAACATGACCCCCATCCCACTCTAAAACATCTATATTTTGCCGCCTACTGCAAAAGCAGGGAAATTTCCCCCCATTTCTTCGCTGCCAATTGTGCTTACTGCCCCCCCAAAAATTTTCACCTCGCTATATGGGTGCGCTAAAACCCAAACCACATAGTAATCTCTGGCTGGGGGAACCGGATGGGACAGAGGCGGGCTGAGGACAGGTGGGGCCGCTGACCCCCCCGGCCATCCAACTTTGGTTGTGTCTGAGTTCCCACGACTCTTGGCGGGGTTTTCAGATGTCATCTGGGGGAATGATGACCTAGTAACCAATCAAAAACCCCTTGGGGTTTGCTGAACAACACACGGCCCTAGTTTACAGCGGCAGTTCTGGCCTCACCGGGACTCCTGCTGCGACGCCCCTTGCTGTGCTGGGGGACCTGGGCCTGTTCCAGGAATTTTTTGTGCCCCTGCCCGCAGGTGCAGAGCCCCCACCTCTTGCGAATCTGTTTTTTTCTAAAATGTAAGACACTATTTGATGAAGAATCTTATATGATAAAATACACCCTGTATTTGACCCAAATTAACCAGTAACAAGCGGGGTAACCGGGATAAAAATTGCGCTCCACAAAGGGCCGGGAAAAATTGATTTTAAAAGGCCTTTAAAAAAACCTTTTTTTTTAAACTGAAGTAAAGGGCTTAAAACCTTCGATATAATTTTGCACAAATTTTTTTCGTGCGGAAAAAAAATTTTATAATGAGTCAACTGCAGAAAAATATTTAGTTAAACCCCTTGGATTTAAATTGCCCAAAAAATTTGAGCCCCAAAAACACACTTTGAACCCTGTTACAACCTTTTTTTTACCCACACAACAAGAAAAAAAATTGTAATTAATTTTGCTTGTGAATTGGGTACGGGGAAAAATGTAATTTTTTGGGGTAAAAAAAGGGATTTTTGGATCACCACAGCTGAAAAAAACGCTTAAATTTAACCCCGGATGTAAAAGCGCCAAAGAATTGAGCACCAAAAATGAAGGGGTATTTGTTTGTAAAAACGCTGTTTCTTTAAATGATACAACAGGAACTGGCTTTAAACCCCCTTATTTCAAGTGCTGTGAGAAAATAGGATTTAAAAGATATGCAGGCATGGCCACACGGATTTTCAGATCCAAAACCCCAAAAAAAAAACAAAAAGAACGTTAAAGAAGCAGTCTAGAACAAGCTGAGACACCCCCCCAAAAAACGCTGTAAAAAATCAGTTTTTTCAGTAAGACATCAGTCGCAGCAGCACCTTCCCATCATACAGTGGAGGAGTTTGAGCTCCCCGCATCGCGCCCCCCTTATATAGTGCGGTGAGTCACAGAATCCCGCCCGGGTTTTGCACATGTATGCAGCTATGCCTTCTTCCTCCAGAGTTTTTGCCCCATGTAACCCCTCTCTCGCAGCCCTTTTATCAATTAAAACACACTTCGTTTACCCAATACCCAAAGTTGACTCTTTTAGAACCAAAGTTTTCCTGAAATTTTAAAGAAATTTCCCCTTCTTAGAAAAAATTCCCCCCATCTTGGGCCATCGCCCTGCTCTAGCAGGTCTGACCCGGGGGGTTCATCAGCCTAACGTACACACCCGGGTGCTGTGGGAGGTGAGGGGTTAGGAGCAGTACCCTCCTCAGAGAAAATTAGTCTGGAGTTGTTGTGAGCAGCTTTCCTCACCCCCTAGTGATTTAGGGACTCCCCAAAGACCTGGGGCAGAACTTGAAACCCTGGATTCTTTTTGGGTACCCCTCACTACTTCTTGATGTGCCACCCGCCCCGAAAGCCCCACTCGCTGCCCGGCCCCTCAAACCACCCACCACTTTTCCAGGGGCCGGTATGGACACCCCTCCCCCACTCTTCACTGGGCATGTAGCCTTCTGATGCTGCTGCCACCTGACCCTCAGGTCTCCTAATGTGCTGCGGGCTCTCCAGGCATGTCACGAGTCACTCTCTGGGTTGAGTTTTCTGTTTCGCCCCCCTCATTATTCACCAGCTGCTGCCCCCTCAAAATTTTGAAAAATGTGACACTGTCCGGGTTGATGCAAAGGTAATTAAGCAAACTGGGCCAAATGCTGTTCAACTCGTAAAGGCTCTCAGTCCCGACCCCCTGTGTCTGAGGGTGTTTCCACCCCCCCACCACTTTTTATAGAAAGTCTACCATTATGGGGTTTTTTTTTCCCTTCTTTTTAATCTTCTCCAGGAATATGAAAAAGACAAAACACCCCATGGCTTAAAGCGTAACTTGTTAGAACCCAAAATTTTTTTGAATTCTAGAAATTTTCAGAAAAATTGGGGCCAGCCTGTTTGGGCCTAGCATTCCTGGGCGGGTGGCTGGTAACGGCCGCCCGCTCCCCCGGGAGGGGGGGGGGGCATCCGGGCCCCTCCCGGTCTGGGGGGTTTGGGTTTCCCCGGTTTGGGCCCGCAGAGCCTGGGGCGACTTGCCGTGGACTTTTACCTCCTCGCTCCTGTGCTCCCCGCCCGGCCCCCTCTGCCGCAGAGGCCCCTCCTTTTCCAAGGGGGCCGGTGCCCATCTCCCCATTTAATGGGCCAGCCCTGATTATTGGCTAATTCCATGGCGCTTCCCCTCCAGGTAGTCCATTCACTCCTTGGGTTGGGTTTGTTGCCCCTCCCTTAGAAGCGTCCAAAAATATACACTTGCCTTACCGTTGAAGCCCTCGCTGTTCTCCCAAATTTTTAACTTTCTTGCCGCCCGCCCTAATCCTGCTGTTACCCAAAAACTACCTCTGCCCCCCCTGGACCTTCTGCCCCCCACACCCAGATTCCACTATTTGGTCCCCCCCTTTGTTTAATCGTCACTGGGGGAGAAAGGACCCCAACACAACCATTGGGTTTGCGGCGGGCTCTGGTGACGGTACTTTAGATTCGTTCCAGGTTGCGTGGTTTGCTATCAAAAGCTTGGTTTTGGTCCAGTGGAAAATACCCAGCGACGGTGGGATTTGAGATGTATGTAGGGGCTGAAATTTCACAACACTGGATTTGACACAGAAGCTCCCAAAAGGGGAAAAAATTACTCTGCCCAGATAAAAAACCCCCACCGGGCTGAAGTTGATGGATTTCAGGCATGTATGTTGCAGAAATACACACACCCTGTATCTGACTCAAATTCCCCCACAAAACAAGAGGAGAAATTAACCTTTGCTATATAATACCCTACAGAATGAATGAGATGAAAATTCAGGCGTATATTGGGGAAGTTAAGTTAAGCCTTTGGTATGAAATACCCTACAGAAAAATCAGATGTAATTTAGGCGTATATCGGACAAAATAAAAAAGACACACTGTATTTTAGTCCAAATTACCCCACAATCAAGAAGTTAAATTAAGCCTTTTAAATACCCTACAGAAAAATCTGATGTAATTTAGGCGTATATAAAAGACACTCTGTATTTTAGTGCAAATTAACCCACAATTAAATGAAGGGGTTAAATGAAGCTTTGGGTATTAAATACCCTGCAGAACAACGAGATGTAATTGAGGCATATATGGGACAGAAGTACACCCACCTTGGACTTTAGGGAGTATACCCCAAAAACTAAAACAAAATAATAACACGGTTGAGTAACAAAATGT
The DNA here is from genome assembly GCA_025379985.1 of Phyllomedusa bahiana. Taxonomy (NCBI): domain Eukaryota; kingdom Metazoa; phylum Chordata; class Amphibia; order Anura; family Hylidae; genus Phyllomedusa; species Phyllomedusa bahiana. Next base: position 3,790 of record JAODAL010057630.1, read on the forward strand.
GCAAATCACACACACTTGTGATGGTCTCCCCCCCCCCCCAGTCGCTGATAAAACGAGTTTGTTTTATAATGAGTGCAATATAGTGCTGCAGCAGATAGATAATATCGCTGGGTTTAGTAACAAGTGTGTAATTGACACACAGTTGTGATGGTTTTACCCCCCAGTCGCTGATAAAACGAGTTTGTTTTACAATAAGTTCTATATAGTGCAGCAGCAGATAGATGCTTATAACAGGACAGAGTGAGAAGTGGGATAATTTAAGATGACGTCCGTATTTATAGGACGGTGACGTCACAAAAGCCTGCTAGTCGCTGATTGGCTTCATGTCTGCACATGTCATTGAGGGTGTTCCTTTCTTCCTCCCAGAGTTCTCTGCCCCATGTCACGCCATGTGTTTGTGGCCATTTTACCAAAAAAAAGATGCTTCGTTCCCACGAATCACCATAAACTTCGGCTTAGTGCAGAACCAAAAAGTTTTCCTGAAATTCGAAAACGAATTCCACTTCATTAGAATAGATTTGCCCATTTCTACCCCCAATGGTAAATGTATTAAAGGGAACCATGTCCATGATATTCTTGCCTCGAAAAATTGTACCGACCCTGAATCTCTTAATCAATCCCCAAACTTTTCTTTTGTGTCACAACAGAGATCCACAATCCTTTAATGTAAAAGAAACAAATTATATGGGAACATCCGCTGCGGTAACAATCACTGTTGGGGAAAAAAAGGGAAAGCAGAAAGGGTTGGACCCTCAAATACAATGCTCCAAAAGGCTTTAATTTAAAACCATTTTCTCGTCATTCCATTCTTCCCTAATGTTTAACTTTTTTTTTTTTTTGGTTTTTTTTTTATCCCTAAATATGACAGAGACTCTGCTTTTGGCCATAATTCTGTGCCTGAATTGCATGATTTCTTTGTACTAGTCTAATCTGTTTGATTTCCAGTACTTGTGCTGGGGGTTAAAAAGACTCCACCACAACTGTCTGGTACTTCTGCTTTCCCAAAATGGGGGTGCAGATAGTTTATACTGAGAGGGATAGCGTTTTCTTCGCCACTCATTTTCCCTTTCCCGAAGTCCTGTTTCTGTGGGTTGGATGTAGGGCGGCTGGCCCAGGTATAATTATGCTGTGGATTGGACTCTTTGGGATCCCAAAAAGAATCCCTTGTGCTCTTGGCATCGCTTGTTTTAGTTTCCCCTTGCAGCTAGAGGGACGTGCTGTTGGTTTGTTGCTTGGATTGCTGATCTTTTTGCCTGTCTTCTAGACCTCCGTTTTTGCCTGCTCTGTTTTTATCATTTTGCTATCTCTGGTTTGACCTGACTTTTTCTTTGTGTTTGTTTGTCGTGTCTTCTGTGTTTCACTTGCCTAGTGAAGGGAACGTTAACCTTTTTCAACTGCCTAAGGTCATTTGGGCAAGTGGGCAGGGTCATTTTGGGGGCCAACCTAAGGCTCACTGATTTCCCCTGCCTTTCTACCAGGTCCCGGTCCCCTTTAAATTTTAAAGCCCTAAGACTTTTTTCCCTGCTATCTGGTCGAGTGCTGTGTTTGTGCATTTATTCTAGAGTGTAAGGCTATGTATACACTGCAGTGGACAAAAAAACTACCTGAAAACCAAATACTAAAAACATTCATAAAACTGAGATTTTTGTCCACTGCCTGTCAAAGCAGCTGAAAAAACGTTTGTTTTTTGGCGCAATTTGTGTTTTTTGGCATGGTTTTTAATTGTCTTCAAGTCTGTTTTTAATTTATGCATAAATTAAGCCACTAGATGTAACTCCACCCTAGAAAAGGGGATGTAAAGCACATTATTGCATTTATATGTAATCTTGTATTTGCTTTACAGATTTTGGCGCTAATAAAATTATCTCACTTTTGTCGCCAAAAATATGTTTTCTTGCGGATTTTGGAGCTAAAATCCATGTTTTACATGTATTGGTGCTACTAATGTTATCTCACTTTTGTTGTTAAAATCCAGCTTTTTATGTATTTTGGTACTAATAAATGTATCTCCAAAATCTGTAAAAAAACCCTGATTTTTTGCTACAAAAGCGAGATAACTTTAACAGCGGCAAAAAACCTTTAAAAAATATTTTTAAAGGGCCCAAAAACTGTAAAAAGCGTATTTTTGCCGACAATAACAAGAAAAATTTATCAGCGTTAAAATCCGTAAAAAAGTAATTTAGCGCCAAAATCAGTAAAAGAACATATTTTTAGCAACAAAAGCAGTAACTTTAATAGCGTTAAAATCCGTTAAAAAGTATTTTAGTGTCAAAATCCGTAAAAAGACATTTTAGCGCCAAAAAAGTAAAAAAAAGTATTTTTAGCGACAAAAGCGAGATTACTTTAATAGCGCCAAAATCGGTAAAAAAACATATTTTAGCATCAAAATCCATAAAGAAAACCTCCTATTTTTAGTGACAAAAGCAAGATAACTTTAATAGGGATGAAATCCATTAAAAAAGTATTTTAGCGCAAAAATCCGAAAAAAAAAACAAATTTTTAGCGTGAGAAACGAAATAACTTTATTAGCGCCGAAATCTGTAAAGAAAAGGATTTTAGCACCAAATGCAGAGAAAAATAGATTCTAGTGCCAAAACCCATAAAAAAACATATTTTTCAGACGGCAGAAAAATTTATTAGTCTCAAAATCTTCCAAGAAAAGGATTTTAGCGCCAAAGTCCATAAAAAAGGATTCTAGCTAGTGATGAGTGATTGTGTTGACAATTGACATCTTATAGATAACAGATTTTTGAAATTATCATGCCGATAGCCGGTAGTCGATAATCGCCGATGACCATTAAAGTCTAAGGGAGAGCAACAACACCTTCATTCTTACACCCAAACAGGGGAGGAGAAGCTGGAATTAATATCCACAACAGTAAATTGGATATGTGCTACCTCTTAGGCAAGACAATTAGGCTATAAAAGTCACAGAAAGCAATTTATAGGCTAAAATTATGCATCATGTTCAATGGCTAACAGAAAACATGAGGACGGCATAGTCACAGCAGGTACAGCGGTGCCAGCAGCTAGGGGACCCTTTCACACAAACAAAACACCGCTATTGAAAATGGCACATGGGAACTGCCAGGAGACCCCTAGCACTTTTTGCACCAGGGACCAACAACTTGTCATATATGCGGTGTTGGTGGCAACAAGAACATCCCAACGGGGTACGCGGAGGTTCAGCTGGCAGAGCCTAAGTTACAGCGGGTGCTGCAATAGACACGGCCACATGCAGCTAAATCAAATGGGGTGCCCACCCATTACTACTTCCTATTTTTAACATATCACCGGGCAACTTTTTCATTCTGGCCCCTTGCAGGAATACTACCCGATTGCCACCCCTGGCACCCATTTTAAAGTAACCTGACCCCAAAACCACCAAAAAATGCCCTTATGGACGCCTTATAGCTGGTTTTGGACAAAAATTATAAAAATGACCTCTCAGCCAGTGTTAAAAATTGTGAGGAAGAAATGGCACTTAGAAACCACATTTATGTACCAAAGGACCTGGATTATAGCTGATTTTCACAGCACCATGACCCCAAAACCATTGACAGTGCTTGAAATTTTCTTGACGAAATGACTAAATGGAATAAATTTTTTTATGAAACCGTGTACGATTGATGTTTTTTACAGTCTCCTAACAGCAAAACCAACAAAATAACCTTTTGGGCACTCAGAATAAAAATTGCATTAAGAGATGATCATTTAAAAAAAAAAAATTTTTCAAGAGGACCATTTCTTTTGGAAGAGGAACGTGAGGTAGACCGACAACTAATGGGTGACCTCGACAATTGGGGCCACAACATCATCAGCGATCCATGCCTGATTCATCTTGATGAAAGTCAAACGATCCACATTATCTGGGGCAAGCCGGAGGCGTTTGTCTGTCATGACTCCTCCCGCTGTGCTGAAGCTCGGCTCAGATATGACGCTGGCTGCTGGGCAGAACTACACCTCTATGCTGAGGCAAGCATGCTCGGGCCATTCATCCATTTTGGATACCCAGAAGTCAATTGGGGCCGGAACATATCCAAAAACATCGGTGTTGAGAGGCAGATAGTCGTGCACCATGATTTTAAGCTGGTCTCTGTGTGTCGTATGTGTGCCCTGCATTACATGTGTTGGTGAGATGGTAAATAAGGATTGCCAGAGGTCACCCATTACACCACTCTTTGCTCGCTTACCACCTGTAGTTCGCTCCATGTTCAGAAAGATAAAAAATTTAAAGGTATGAAAGAGTTTTTCACAGTCTCTTATTGAGAAACTGTACTGCAAAGACGACAGATCACAGATATTCTTAAATCCCTCTAATTTCCACCAGCCAACTAGGATTAGAAACAGAATTTTTTCTATCGAATACCTGTGAAATGCGTGAAATGGTGGAATAAAAATGTATAACACAATTTGCGTACAATGAGCTCATTGTGGCAACAGAAACCAACGGACTGCGATAAGAGGTATTCAAAGTTATATGTATTAATGCCGATCTTGGCACCACTGACAACCCGGCGCAATTTAATTTGGAAATAGTAATACACAAATTTGCTACACTGGAGCTCTTTGGCGGCAAAAGAGGCACTAAGTGCAACAGAACTATTTAAATGTTATATGGATTTAATATGGCGGTCCTTGCACCCCTGACAACAGACGCAATTTACAAGGAAATATGCATAACCAATTTTGCTCTTTGGCGCAAACAACCACAGACTCCAAAAAAAACTATTTAAAAGTTATAGGGATAAGTTATGGCGGTTTTGGAAACACTGACACGCAGTGAGTGCAATAGAGCTGGAAAAGCAAAAGGGACAATTTCACCTCCTATCAGAGGTCTGCTGGTAAATAAATGGTAAAAAACATTGCTTTTTCAATTCAAGGCCACAGAAAACCCTGGGCTACACAATATCACCCTTACTTCCAAATACTCTCCTCTGCCCTTCCCCCCCCCCCCCGCCCCTTCCGCAGCTGCACACACCAGTAGGTATCTTTAAAACTTTCTCTAACTAAATAAGAAGTGAAATTCTTTAATCTAACTCTATTTTAAGCTGTAGGTAGGTGGATGGTTTTGTGTATTAGAAGAGACTATCTCTCAGAGCTGTTAGAACAGCTATTGGTTTAAACGCCGAGATGTCCTGCTGTGAAGTGACAGATGGAGAATGAACTGAACAGGAACTGCAGTTGCATAGATAAAACTAGGTCACGTGATTTTTGCAGCCAATGAGATCCATACACCGCTCAGTCATGATGTCGTACATCCTCCCCACCCCCCCTATCCTGGGAGCTGATTGTCTGGCCGCCAAAATGACAGGAACAGTGAAAAAGGTGCGATAGTAAAGATTATCTAAAAGATTGTTACCTAAACTATCGTGTGATCGAAAATTTCCGATTAGCCTAAAAACCATGCCAATTTCAACTTTTGTCGATAATATCGCTCATCCCTAATTCTAGCGGCAAAATTAATAAAAAATTATTTTTATCGTCACAAGCGAGATAACTTTATTAGCATCAAAATATTCTAAGAAAATATTAGCGTCACAAGAAAAGGATTTTTGTCGCCAAAAAACATAAATAAACAGATTCTAGCTCCAAAATCCGTAACAGAACGTGTCTTTAGTGTCACAAGCGAGATAACTTTATTAGTGAAAAAATCTTGAATTGCGCAAAGTATGTTATCGACAAAAGCATGATCACTTTATTAAGAACGGTACGAACGATGACAAATCAGACACTTGTCTGCAGAATGGAAAAAAAGTATAAACTTTGTTAACACCCACTATAGGTGGGACTTTAATCTCCTGGGTGGGTTTTCATTGAAAAATCGCTGCAAAAAACGCACCAAAAAACGTCCGGCGCTTTACATAGACCTTTTCTGCCCTGCTTTGGCGTTTTTTGCCACATGTTGCAAAAGACGACCATTAAAAAAACGAGCAGAAAAAAGAAGCTCAGTGGAGACAGCAGGACGCTTTTACAATAGAAGTCTATAGGAGCTGCTTTCAATCATTTTCTCAGCGTTTTTGGAAAACAAAAAAAACACTGAAAAAAGAAAATTTCTGTGCAGTGGAGACATAGCCTAAGTTCTGGCAGTTTCGTTTGCATTAGGCAGAGTGAATGTTCATTCCATATCCAAAAAGTCCCGATAGTCAAAGAAAGATTAGTAGTGACTGCAATAAAGAAACCAAAAGGTGAAGGCAATATGGACAATATGTAGTCTGAAGTCAGATTTAAAAATCAGTTATGTCAAGAGCAGGAGTGTATCTTTCATGTCAGCCATGAGTTAAGCATAAGGCCATTACAAGGAGTGGAGTCTTAAGAATCCCTGGTCTTCACCTTCAAGGCATGCAATGGGGCTTGGACTCCTCTGCAGGGAACTCCCAGGTCGCTACCCTTATCGTGGTCCCTTGCATTAGTGTGGCACAGAAGGGTCAAGAAGAGACATAGTCGAGACACAAGTGGGAGTTCAGGACAGACGACCTAGAATTGAAAATGGATCAGAATCCAGAGGCAAGGACGGGCAGAGCTTAGTTGTAAACAAGTAGGGAAAGTCAATGCTCAAACCATAGTAATTGCTTAATACTTGGTTTCTGTACTGAGAGGCACCAACAAACTCGCAACTGAGAAACGGGGGAGTTACATTGGCTCTGGGAAAGCTGGGTAGCACTTTAAATCAGGGTGATTGTACATGTGCACACCCTAGAGCAGGGGTGTCAAACTGCGGCCCTCCAGCTGTTGGGTAACTACAACTCCCATCATGCCCACTGTTATAGATTATACAAATGCATGATGGGAGTTGTAGTTTCCCAACAGCTGGAGGGCCGCAGTTTGACACCCCTGCCCTAGAGAATACACTGAAGCAGGAAACCAGAAGAAGGAATATACAGTGAGTAGAGCCCATGAGGAGAATAGGAGGTGAGCTGCAAGCACCAGCCATGGAGCAAGCAATGACAATTCAGCAGTAGTACCAGGGAACAGTAAAATATTGAGGTAATAAGGTTGGGGTGAAAATTCAGATGCTAAAGAGTTACAATCAGGGACTAAGAGCATGAACCAAGAATAGCATAAATAGGTCAATGCTAGGAACATCCAAAAATGGATCAGAACTGAAGTCAGGCATGAGGTACAGAGACAGTCGGGGAAATGCAGGGTTTAAATGCCCAAATGATGTCATCAGTGAATGCCAGTTTCCATGGCAATACAAAGCTGTGGCCAACATGTGCAAATCAGTGGAGAGAGCAGAAATGAGTGATGCTGAAGCCTGGCCAGGTGAGTAACAGCAATTATAAATATATGATTGCTAGTGTATGTTGTTACAAATGGTTTCTTTGAATGTGGCAGGCCCTAAATGGCAATCATCCAGGTGATATTTAAACAATTTATTCAAAGCAATATTGAACGATTCAAATATTCACACATTTTTAGTAGCAGCATGTGCAATGCTAAGATTGAAAGTACCATCTGTCTCTACTCTTAACCACATCTTAGCAATTTGGCATCAGAAATAACAGTTTGTCTTCTTTATAACTTGCATTCAACATTTGTGTAGAAACTGGAAAATAAAAGATGAATAAATAATTTAATTGAAGTTTAAGAAAGAAAATGTTTATAAACACGAACTTGTAAATATATTATGTTTAGAGATGGGCGAATTTCTCAAAAATTCGATTCGGTCACTTCGCCGAATTTTCCGACAAAATTCTTTTCGTTCCGAATTACTTCGGCACGAATCGCGTTAAAAAGCAGCTATTTCCAGGCTGCACAGAACCTGCAGGGTACTGTAGAACGTTGGCCATGCTTAAAAATGCAGAGGGAGCTTTGGGTTTTTTTTCTTATACAATGTTTGTTTTAGTATGACCAAAATTAAACCGGGGGGGCCCGGGAAAAAATTTTTGGGGGGAAAAAAATTTAAAAAAAAAAATTGGGGGTTAAAGGGGAAAAAAGGGGGGTAAAAAAAAAAAATGGGGGGGGGAAAAAATCCAGAAAAAAAGGGCCGAGGGGGAAAAAAAAGGGGGGGGGGAAAAAAAAAGGCCCAAAAAAAAAGGGGGGGTTGGGGGGCCCAAATTTAAAAAGGGGAAAAAAAGGTGGGGAAAAGGGGTTTTTTTTAAAAAAAAATTTGGGGGGAAAAACAATTTTTTTTTTTTTTCCCCCCAAAAAGGGCAAAAAAAAAAAATTTTTTTTTTTTAAAAAAATTTTGGGGGGCAAAAAATTAAAAAAAGGGGTTTTCCCAAACCCCCAAAAGGGGGGAAAAAAATTTTTTTTTCCGGAATTAAAAATTTTAACCCCCCAAAAATTTTTTTAAAAAAAAGGGGGGGAAAAAAAAAAATTTTTTTTAAAAAAAAAAATTTTTTTTGGGGGGGGCCCTTTTACCTTTTTCCCGGGCCCCCCTTTTTTTCCCCCCTTTCCCCGGAAAACCCCCAAAAAAATTTTAAATTCCCCCCCCCCCAAAAAATTTTAAAACCCAAATTAAAAAAATTTTTTTTAACCCCGGTGTTTAGGGGGTTTTTTCCCCCCCCCCTTTTTTTTTGGGGGGGCCTTTGGGGAAAATTTTCCAAAAAAAACCCCAAAAAAATTTTTGGGGGAAAAAAAAAAAAAGGGGAAAACCCCCCCTTTTAAAAAGGGTGGGGGGCGGCCCAAACCCCCCAAGGGGGTTAAACAAAAATTTGGGGGAAACCCCCCCCCCCCAAAAATCCCGGGGAGGTAAAAAAGGAGGGAAAGGGGGGGGAAAAAGGGTTTGGGGGGGGGGCGGGCCCCGGGGGGGGGCCCCGGGGGGTTTTTTTTAAAAAGGGGGGGTTAAAAGGGGGGGGGAAATGGGGGGGGGAATTTCCCCCCCCCCGGGGCCCCCTTTAAATTTCCGGTTTCCCCCCCCCAAAAAAAGGGCATGGGGGGGTTAAAGGCCCCCGGGGGCCAAAACCCCCCCCCCCGGGTTTTTTTTTTTTTCCCCCCCCAAAAAAAAAAACCCCCCCGGGGGGGCCCCCCCCCCCCCACCCAAAAAGGGCCCCCCCCCCTTTGGGGGCCCCCCAAAAAACCCCAAAAAAACCCCCCAAAAATTTTTTTTTTCCCCCCCCAAAATTTTTAAAAGGGGAAAAAAAACCCCCCCCAAAAGGGTTTTTTTTTAAAAATTAAAGGCTTTTTTTTTGGGCCCCCAAAATTTTTTAAAAATTTTTTAAAAACCCGTGGGGGTTTTTCCCCGGGGGTTTTTCCCCCCCCCCCCTTTTTGCCCCCCAAAACCCTTTTTTTCCCCCCCCGGAAACCCCCCCAAAAAATTTGGGGGGGGAAAAAAAACCGGTTTAAAGGGGGGGTTTTTCCCGGGCCCCCAGGGGGGGCCCCTGGGGGAAACCCCCCGGGGGGGGAAAGGGCCTTTTTTTCCCCAAAATTTTTTTTTTTTTTTTTTCCCCCCCTTCCCCCCCTTTAAAAGGGGGGGGGGGAAAAAACCCCCGGGCCCCCCGGGGGGGGGGGGCCCCCCCCAAAAACCCCGGGAAACTTTTTTAAAAACCCAAAGGTTTTTTTTTTAAAAAAAATTTTTTGGGAACCGGGGGGGCCTTTTGGGGGGCCCCTTTCCCCCCCGGGGTTTTGGGGGTTTTGGGGGGGGAAAAAAAATTTTTTGGGGGGGGGGGGGGCCCCCCCTTTTTAAAATTTTTAAAAAGGGGGGGGGTTTTTTTTTTCCCCCCTTTTAAAAATTCCCCCCCCGGGAAGGGGGCCCCCCCCTTTAAAATTTTTTTCCCCCCGGCCTCCTCCCCTTTTTAAAAAAAAAAAACCCCCCCCCCCCCTTTTCCCCCCCCCTTTTTTGGGCCCGGTTTTTTTCCCTTTTTTTTTTAAGGGGGAAAAAACCCCCCCCGGCCCCCATTTTTTGGCCCCCCCCTTTTAAAAGGGGGGGGAAACCCCCAAAAGGGGGAAAAAAATTTTTTTTTAAAAAAAAAAAAATTTTTTCCCCCCCCAAAATTTTCCCCTTTTTAATTCCCGGGGGGGAAAATTTTTGGGGGGGGGGGGGGTTTTTGGGGGGTTTTGGGGGGGGCCCCCAAAGGGGGGGGGCCCTTTTTTTTTGGGGGTTTTTCCCCTTGGGGGTTTTTTTTAAAAAAAAAGGGCCCCCAAAAAATTTTTTGGGGGGGGGGGGGAGAAAAAAAACCCCCGGGGGGGGGGGGGGGGGGGAAAGCCCCCTTTTGGTTGGGGGGGTTTTTTTTTTTTGGGGGGGGGGGCCCCCCCAAATTTTTCCCCGGGGGAAAAATTTTTAAAAGGAGGGGGCCCGGGGGGGGTTTTTGGGGGGGGGGGGGGGTTTTGGGGGGCACAGTTTCCCAACGGGGGGAAAAAAAAACCCCCCGGTTTTTTAAAAAAAAAAAAACCCGGTGGGGGGGTTTCCCCCCCAAAAAATTTTCCCCAAAATTTTCCCCCCCCTTAGGAACCCAAAAAAAAAATTTTTTTTAAAAAAAAAGGGGGGGCCGGGTTTTTGGGGGGGGGTTTTTTTCCCCCCCCCCTTTTTTTGGGGGGTTTTCCCCCTTTGGGGGGGGGGGGGTTTGGGGGGCCCCTCCCGCGGCCCTTGGGGTTGGGTTTTTTTTTTCCCCGGGGGGCCCCCAAAAGGGCCCCCCCCAAAAGGGGTTCCGGGGGAAAAAAGGGGAGGGGGGTTAAAAAACCCCCCCCTTTTTTTTTGGGGGCCAAAAAAAAATTTTTCCCTTTCCCAAAAAAAAAGGCCCGTTTTCCCGGCCCGGGGGGGGGAAAACCCCCCCCAAAAATTCCCCAACAAAGGGCTCCCCCCCCCCTTTCCCCCCCAAAAAAAAAGGGCCCCTTTTTTTAAAAAAACACCCCCCAAGGTTTCCCCCCCCAAACCCCCCGCCCCCGGGGGGGCCCCGGGCCCCGGGTTGCTACTTTCTTGGACCTGCGAAGCGGGTTTTTTAAAAACCCCTGGGCCCCTTGGGGTCCCGACCTCACAAAGCTGAAACCTGCGACTCAAAGGCCACAAAGACCCAAATTGGGTGGCTGCGCTGGGGTGCCTTCCCCCGCAAGCGACGGCCCCCCTTCCCCTTTTCCGACGATGATGAAGCCCTTGCCCTCCCCCCCGGCTTTCCCCAAATGCGGGCGGGGTACATCAAACACTATTTTTGTTTCAAAGTCCCTGCTGTCCTCATCCCCCCCGGTTTGGGTATGCCCAGGCGGAAAACCCCTCCACAACATACCCTCCAAGCCCTTCCACATCTATTTCCTTACCCCCTACTGAAAAACAGGGGGGAAAATTGGCCCCAATTTTTTCCTGCCCCAAATAGCGCTTTACTGCCCCCCTCAAATTGTTTTCCCCTCGAAAATATAGTGACACTGAGCCAAGGGCCCCAAAGTTGATTTTTGGCTGAGGGAAAACCGGGTGGGGCAGAGGCGGGCTGAGGACAGGGGAGGGCCGGGTGACCCCCCCCCCCGGGGGGCCCCTGCCAAATAATGGTTTTTGGGGCTGAGGTTTCCCCCCGAACCCCCTTTTGGGGGGGTTGGGGGGAAAAAGGGGGCTGGGAGGGGAAAAGGAAGCCCAGTCAAAAAATCAAACCCCCTGGGTTTCGGGCCCAAAACATGGCCCCCTAAAATGACAGCCAGTAGTGGCCCCCAAAACCCAGTGACCCCTGCTGGGACGTCCCCCCTTAGGTGCTGCGGACCCCGGGGCCCGTTCCCGGAAAAAGTTTGTGGGCCCCCCACCGCCAAAGGGGCAGAGCCTGGCCCCTCCCCTGGCTGCATACTTTTTTTTGTTTTTTAAAATGTACATGAACTGTTTGATGATGATATCTGTATTTTGATAAAATATACAACCCTGTTTTTTTACTCCAAAAAGAACCCAGTAACAACTTGGGGAAACCCTTGGATAAAATTTTCGCTCCAAAATTGGGCCAGGGAAAAAATTTACTTGGGATGTGTCTTTTAAAAACACTGTGGGTTTTAAATAAATGTAAAAGCAAAAAAAAGGCTTTTTAAATTTAAACCCTTTGGGCATGAATTAGGCTCAGGGGAAAAATTTTATTTTATTTGGCGTTGAAAAAGAAAAGGTTTATTTTTGTCGCACACCCGCAAAACAAAGCTTAATTCCCCCCGGGGTGTAAATTTTTCGCCAAAGAATTTAGCCGCCAAACTAGTAGCCCTTTTTTAGCGTGGGACAAATTTCGGGTTTTTTAGCCCACAACAAGAAAATACAAATTTTTTAAATTAACCTTTGCTTTTTTGAATTTGGGCTTTCAGGGAAAAAAATTTTTATATTTTGGCCGGTGAAAAGGGCGGTTTTTTTTTGTCAGCACACCAGCAAAAAAAAACCCCTTAATTAAAACCCCTGGGTTAAATTGCGCCAAAGAATTGACCCCACAAAAATAGGGACTTTGTAGCGTTTTACCCAATTTGCGGTTTTTTTTTTAAAGCCACACAACAAAATACTGTTTTAATTAACCCTTTGCTTGTGAAATTTGGGTACAAAGGGAAAAATTTTTATAAAATTTTTGGGGTTTTAAAAAAACGGTTTATTTTTGTCAGCACAACCCGCAAAACAACGCTTTAAATTTTTAAAACCCCCGGATGTAAATTGGCCCCAAAGAATTTTAGCCCCACAAAATAGTAGCTTTGTAAACTTTTTACAATTTTGGGTTTTTCTACCCATACAAAAAAAGAGATACAGTTGTTAAATTTAACCCCTTTTCTTGTGAATTTTTGGTACAGGGAAAAAAATTTTTATAAATTTTTTTAGGGTTTAAAAAAGGCGGTTTTTTTAAATTTTTGCCCCGCAAAAACCCCCAAAACAAACCTTAATTAAAAACCCCCTGGAATTGGTTAAATTTCGACCAAAAAATTTGGACCCCCCCACAAAATACCCCCGCCCCCTTTGAGAGGGGGGTTACCCCCCAATTCCTTTTTTCCCAGCCACACAACCCAAAGATTCCAGTTGTTTTCCCTTTTTTTGTAAATTGGGTTTGGGGAAAAAAATTTTTATTTTGGGATTTTAAAAAAAGGTTTTTTTGTCAGCCAAAAAAAAAGCAAAACCCCAAAAGCCCCTTAAATTTAAAAAAAAACCTTGGGGGGGGGAATTGCCCCCCAAAAAATTTAAGGGGGCCCACAAAACTAGTTTGCCTTTTTTAGGTTGGGGAAATTGTTTTTTTTTAAGAAAACAAAAAAATTTTTTTGTATTTTAAAAAAAATTTTGGAAAAAATAAAGGAAAAAATTTATATATTTTTGGGGGTTGGGGAAAAAAAAGGTTTATTTTTGTCAAGGGACACCAGCAAAAAAACGCTTTAAAAATTTAACCCCCGGAAAGTAAATTTGCCCAAAAAATTTGAGCCGCACAAACTAGTACTTTGTGCGTGTTTTAATTTTCTTTTTTTTCTACCCACACAAAAAGATAAAAGTTGTAATTTTTCCTTTGCTTGGGATTTTGGGCTACAGGAAAAATTTTAATATTTGGCGTTGGGAAAAAACGGGTTTTTTGGGGGCACAACCACCCCAAAAAAACGCTTAAAATTTAAACCCCGGATGAAATTTGGGGGCCCCAAAAAATTTTAGCCCCCAAAATAGTAGCTTTGAGGCGTGGGGTTTCAAAATTTCGTGTTTTTTCTACGCCACACAACAAGAAATACAGTTGTAATTTAAACCCTTTTTTTGTGAATTAAAGGTTTTTAAAGGGAAAAAAATTTTATAAATTTTTGGGGTTTAAAAAAGGGCGGGTTTTTTGGGGGCAGCAACCAGCAAAAAAAACGCTTAATTAAACCCCCGGAAAGTAAATTGCGCAATAGGGAAATTTAAACGGGCCCAAAAAAGAAAATTTTGGGATTTTTTTTATTGTAAAAACCGTTTTCTTTAATGAAAAAACCCCCAGGAACGGGGTTTAAACCCCCCCTTGGATATTGATTATAAAAAAAGCGGGAGGGAAAGCACAAATGGATTTTTTAATCCAAAAAACCCCCAAAAAAATTTGAAAAAAGAACATTAAGATAACAGTCTCTGAACAAACTGAGACACCCCAAAGAAACCCCCATATAAAAAACAATTCTTTCAGTAACAATCAACCGCGGGAAACACCTTCCCTGATGGCAACCCGTGAGGGAGTGTAGCTCCCGGCTTTGCGCCCCGGACCCTTTTATAGTGGCCGGGGGAACCCGTCAAGAATCCCCCCGGTTTTTCTGATTGGGGTTCACCCTGCACCCTGTCATTGGGGTATGCCCCTTTTTCCTCCCCGGTGCCTTTGCCCCCCCTTTTAGCCCATGTGCTTTGCAGCCCCTTTTATTTAATCAAAAAAGCCCACTTCGTTTTACCCCAAGTACCCCCCAAAATTCCCACTTTCCGGGTTTCCCAAACCGAAGTTTTCCCCCGAAATTTCCTAAACGGGAAATTCCCCCTTCGTTAGAATTTGATTCGGCCATCTCTAAATTTTGTTTTATTCATTAAATTATGTCCCTTTACATCCCCTTGGTTTTAACCTAAAAAAAGTTAAAAAAACCATATTGCCCCAAATTTCGAAAAAGAAAAAACAGGGAACCCTTTTGGGCGGCGGCCTACCGCGCCGGGGGACAAATTTTTTCGGAAAAAAAACGCCCATTTTTGTCGGGGGGGCCACGGGCCCCTTTTAAAAAGCCAAAACCCACTCCCCCTAACTGCATAACGGGTTTGGAAGAAAGCCAGGTATATGCCCTTTATTTGCCCCGGTAGTAGCCCCCCAAACCAGGTAGTTTTTTCCCCTTTCAGGGCCGGGAGTTCCCCCTGGTTTGCCAAGTAGATTTCCCCCTTTTTTAGCCCGGGAGAGCCCAAAAATTTTTAGCCAGGGAGTTTCCCCCCCCTTTTTTAGCCCCGGGAAATGCCCCCCTTTTTTAGCCCGGTAGGGGCCCCCCTTGGTTTTGCCCCGGGAGGGGCCCCCCTTTTTTAGGGCCCGGTAGTTTCCCCCATTGTTTTGCCAGGTATTTCCGCCATTGGGTTTCCAGGTTTGTGCCCCCCTTTTTGGGCCCGGTATGCCCCCCCCTGTTTTCCAGGGAGTGTCCCCCTTGTTTTCCCGGTAATGCCCCTCTTTTGGGCCAGGTTTGCCCCCCTCTGTTTTTCCAGGTAGGGGCCCCCTCTGTTGCCAGGTATCCCCCTTCTGTTTGCCAGGTAGATTTCCCCCCCTGTTGCCAGGTAGATTCCCCCCCTTTGGCCCGGTAAATGCCCCCTCTGTTTTCCAGGTATGCCCCCCCCTTTAGCCAGGAGGCCCCCCAATTTTGTTCCAGGTAGGCCCCCCTCTGTTTTGCCCGGTAAAATTTCCCCCCTCTGTTTGCCGGTTTGTTGCCCCCTTTTTGGTTTTCCAGGTTTGATGCCCCTCTGTTGCCAGGTAGAAATTCCCCTCTGTTTCCAAGTAGTTGGGGCCCCCTCTGGGTTTCCGGTAGTGCCCCCCCCTTTTTGCCAAAGGAATTGCCCCCCTTTTGTTTTGCCAGGGTTTGTGCCCCCTAAAGCCAAATAAAAAAAAAAATAATAAAAAAACTTTTCCTCCCAGGCTCCCGCAGCGCGGCCCCCTCCGGGCGATCCCCAAAGGGGGCAGGGGGAAGTGAGAGCAAACCGCGCGTCCCCTCCCCGCAGGCCGCCGTATTTTTCCCCCGCGGCCCCTGACCTTTATGTGGGGGCGCAACAACCCCGGGGCCGGATTCAAGGGGGGGGAGGAGGGGGGGGAGCGATCCCCCGCTGCCCCCCCTCCCTGGGATAGCGAGGGGTCCGGGCGGGTGAAGCGGGGCGCTGGGCCCGCTTCCAAAACCCGCCTGTAGGAGGGGGCCCCCCCGGCGCCCGAGTAGCGCCAAATAGCGGGTACCCCTTGGGCCCCCCTTTGGGCCCTTTAAAAAAATGCCCCCCCCCCCGCCCCTTCCCGGCGGCGGGAGGAATTTCCAACCCCCCCCCCGGGGGGCGGGGTTTTTGGGGGCCCCAAAAGCGGGACCCCCCCCCAAAAAAAGGGAGAGTTGGATGTTTTGGGGGTTTTAACTACATCTTGCAATTTTTCAACACTTTCCACTAAAAAAACCCCAAACATGGGGTATATTTACAGCCTTCCCGTTAGTAAATTTTTTTTACAAAACAATTGGAATAAACAGGGCCCCATTTGCAAATGTGTTGTAGATTTCCCTTAAATTTTTCCACTAGTTTTTGGGTTTTCAAAAGTGGATTTTTAATTATAAATTTAGCAAAATCATTTTAAAAAAAACAACTTTCAAAAAAGTTTTAAAGGGGCTGAGCTGGGGGCACAAAAAATTAAAGAAAATCAACAGCCCCAATCACACTATTTACTTGCTACTTTTTTACAAACGCCATTGCATAGGGCCATAAAGGAAATCACATGTTTAGTTCTGGGTTGGTGGGGATAGAATGTTTTAAAGGTTTTTTCTGTACACAAACCCCTGTCGTTCTCACTGCTTTTTGGGGAAAGTGTATAAATGATGGGCAGATTTGGGAGTATTATAAATAAGCAACCCCAAGGGAAAAATTTCAGAGCCCCCACATGTCATTGATTTTTAGAGGGTAACATCAACTTGAAGGTTTCAAAAAAGGTGGAATTAACTTTTTATAGTGGGGGGCAAATTTCAAATAAAATGAACCCCCTGGGGGGTACTAAACGTTGTCCCCAAAAAAAACAGTTTTAGTGAAACCTAGTTTAAAATAAAGTTGCTATTGGGCACTATAGAACCCCGTCAACCCAACCCCTCTAACCCCAATTAATTTGGGAGAAAAGGGCCCTTTTATTTTTTTCTTGGGCACAAATTGGGGGTTTGGGGGCCCTTTTTGATTTGGAAAGGGTTTTTTTTGCTTTTAATGTTTCATCTAAAAAAAAATCCTTAAAAATTTTGGGTTTTAGACGAGAAACAATTTGAGGCAAACACCCTGCAAAACCAAATTGGGGGGGGAAAAAAACAAATGGCGGGGCAGGTTTTTTATTTTTATAGGGAATTTTATGGACCCCCCCATCCCCTGTGGAATGCATTAAGGAAAATGATTTGGTTTTGAAACCAGGGCCCTTCAGGTCTTTATGCAAACTTGTAGCAAAAACAATAAAAACAGGTACCTGTGTAAAAATTCCAAACAAAGGTTTAAGGCATAAAACCAAGGGCTTTAAAATAAAAACTAAACCCCTTTTAATTTTCCCCCGACGGGTTTCCAAATTTTAGATATTGGGACCATCCAGTTTTTTTGCGTTTGTGTTTCCAGAAAATGTGGGATGCACTGCAAATCCCCGCAAAGGGTCCGGGTTTCAAAATTTTAAGATTCCCGGGCCCTTTAAAGGAGTTCCACTGCAGCTATTGTCTGTGTTGCACATGGTTATTACTCTGGATATAAGCTGGTGGTCTTAATAACAGTGTAGCTATATTCTATGGCACAGGTGTCAAACTGCGGCCCTCCAGCTTGGGGAAAATAAAACTCCCACAAGAATTTGTATAATTATAAACAGTGGGCATTTATGGGGTTTAGTTTCCCAACAGCTGGAGGGGGGCCCCGTTTGACACCCCCGTTCCCATGGTCAAAAAATGGATTCAAAAAAAATGTCAATGGCAGCTAATAGCATATAAAGTATCTTTACAATAAAAATTTAACTTTCTAAGAACAAAATAATGTGGATATTCTGTTAAAAATTTTTTGGAAGCGCTAAAGAGATGTACCCAAGGGGTTAAGGAAAAGAAGAGTGGGTTTAAAGGGTGAAAAGCTAAGCCCTTTCCCATAAACTAATATTTGGCCCGGAATTTGGGTGTGTACCCTATATTCTCATATACAAAAATTTTTAATTTTTTTTTTTTTTTTTTCCCGAATAATTTTTGTTGGAAAACCAAAAGGGGGATCCATCCCCAAAAATTTGACCACTATGAGGGAAAACAGTACAAAAAAAACTGTTGGGAAAACTTGGGGTAAGTTGGGAAACAGGAGAGTAAAAAGGAAATCTAAATTCTTTCCAAAATACAGAAATTTTGAGGGGTAGGACTGCCCCAAAAACAGCAAGTTGCCCCCCAAAGTTACCATTTTTCCCCCCCCTTTTTGGGGTGGGTACCCCTCTAATCCTTGGGGGCCCCTTTAAAAAACCCAAAAGTGAACATAACTTTTGGGGGATTTAAAGTTTTATCAATTGTACCCCAAATTTTGGGAAGATTTTTTCTTTTCAGACAGACTTTTGGTTGGGGCAGCCTATAAACACAGGCCTACCTGAAAAGGGGGTGTTGGGGGAACTTTTTTCCCAAAACGTCCAATTTCGATTTCTATTTTCAAGCATTCTGGAGATTAAATTTAGCCCTGGTAAACCCCAGTTCCCCGCTAAATATTGAAGAAAAAAGGTTTGGTAAAGCTGTTCCCGCATGGTTTTTTTTTGGATTTAAAACAAACAAACTCTTTTGGGGAAAACCCAATAAAAGTATAACAATTTTTGAGTCTGTTTTTCCCGAAAGAACATTTTAGGTACTGTAAACAGGAGGAAAAGCTTCACAAAGTATTTTAAAAATTTGGGAAGACGTATATAAAGGGTTTCATACAGCAGCCTCTTTTAATATTTAATTAACGGGTTTGACTATATTGAGAGAAACCACCCCCCGTTTTTTCCCCCTTCTGCCTCTTTTTAAATTTTTGAAATTTTTATTCTTGGGGAAAATTGTCAAAGGGAAAACTGCGGTGAAGAAAACCTCTTGATCTGGTCCACCCAAAAGATGTGTAACGAGTTTTTAAACATTTTACCCTGAATCAAAAACTGATGTTATAGTTTTATGTTTACAAAACCCCAAACAAGATAATCCACATTCTTGGGATTTACCCTTCCCCCCCAAAAAAAAGCCCCTTGGGGAAGATG
>JAODAL010057631.1:0-22562 GCA_025379985.1 Phyllomedusa bahiana
CCCGAACCTGGGGGGAAACGGACCGGGGACAGGGACATATTTGCATGAAAAATAAAATGGTGGTTAAAGATTTACCCCGATTTTTGAACTTTGGGCGCATTTAAGGCAGCGGTACGGGACGGGGAAAGTAATGTCCATTTAACTAAAATGGGGGTTTGAAAGCCCTTTTTCCCGGCACTTTTTAATCTGGGTCAGGCAGGTTTGGGGTCACTGGGATCAGGTTAGTCAATGTCCAGTTCAACAAAAATGGGGGGTTAAAGACTCTTTTTCCGGCATTTTTAATCGGGGGGTCATGCGGGTTTTGGGGCTCTGCTGGGGCCCCAGGACAGGTTTTAGTAAATGTCCATAAAACTAAAATGGGGGTTTTGAAAGACCCTTTTCCCGGCATTTTTTGAATCGTGGTCAACAGGTTTAATGTCTTTCGGGGAACGGACGTATAGTCAATGTCCAGTTCAACTAAAATGGTGGTTGAAAACCCTTTTTCCGGCATTTTTAATTCGGGGGTCTGCAGGTTTGGGGGCTATGCTGTGGCCCAGGACAGGTATGTCATGCCCGTGAAACAAAATGGGGGTTAAAAGACCCCTTTTCCCTCCTTTTGAATCTGTGGGTCCAACGGGTTTTATTGGTCTTTGCAGTACAGGCAGATAACCCAATGTCCGTTCAACTAAAAGGGTGGTTGAAAAAACTCCTTTTTCCGGACTTTTTAATTGGGGGCCATGCAGGTTTGGGGTCAGTGGTGGCCCATAAGGTATAGTCTTTCCCTTTCAACAAAAATGGGGGTTTTGAAAACTCCTTTTTCCGGCATTTTTAAATTTCGGGGGGCCATGCAGGTTTGGGGCTCATGCTGCGTTCCAGGACAGGGATATTCAATGTCCAAGTTCAAGTAAGATGATGGTTCAAATCATACTGCCTTCTGGCACTTTTTAATTTGTGGGTGATGCAGGTTTAAGGGTCATGCTGTGGTACAAGACAGGGATAGTGAATGTTGTGTGTTTTTTTTTTTGTGTAGCTTTTATAACCTAAGTGTGTTGCATAAGATGTATCATGTATCCATTTGACTGTTGTGGATGTTAATTCCAGCTTCTCCAGCCCTGTTTGGGTGTAAGAATGAAGGAGTTGTTGCTCTCCCATAGACTTTAATGGTCATCGCTCATAATCGACTGCTCACTATCGACTATCTTGTCGATGATGGTTGACTATCGACCATCGACCGATGTCGATGGTCAACGTAATCGCTCAACACTAGTCATGGCTGATGTAGTCTGACGCCTAAGGCATTGGTGTGTGGAAATCCTGGCCGATCCACGCCTGATTCATCTTGACAAAAGTCAGTCATTCCACATTTCCTGTGGAAAAGCGGGTTCTCCTTGGGGTAACGATGGCCCCCGCCGCACTGAACACCCGCTCTGATGCCACACTACTGGCCGGGCAGGACAGCTTCCCCACTGCAAACTCGGCAAGTTGCGGCCACACATCCAGTTAGGCTGCCCAGTAGTCCAGCGGATCTTCTAACTGGGGTAGCAGAGTGCTTTCCAAGTAGGCCACCACCTGTTGGTTAAGGGTCTGCTCCAGGTTCTGCTGCTGCTGCTGGTGACTGCCCTCCTCACTAGGCGGGTGAAGGAAGCTGCTCATCAATGACTCCAGACTTAGGTTGCTGCTGATGGAGCTGGTACTGCTCCGACCCCCCCACCTTCTCCCGGCAGCCGCGGCAGTAGTACTTGAGTACTGAAGAACCACCCGGTCAGACCTGTCAGAGGAGGGACGATGCCGCACATAGGCAGCGGCCAACTGACTACGGAGGATTTCCCTATAGTATTTGAGTTTGTCCTCCCTCTCAATAGCGGGAAGAAGGCTCCCATTTTGGACCGGTAGCGAGGTCCAAGAGGGTGGAGGGCCAGAAGTCATCCCTCTGCCGGATGGTGACTATTCTGCTGTAACTAGCCAGGCAAATCAGCATGCTGCGGGCCATCTGCACAAGTGACTCCGAAGGGCACCCTGCCTCCATCTCCACTGTATACTGTCATGGTGCTTGCGGGTCATCTGCCTCGTCTTCCTCATCTCATCTACCTCCTCCAGCTGCTCCTGCTCCTCCTCTCTTGTCACCTGGGTAGAAAATCCACTCATTTCCCCAGACAATGCTTCTGCTCCAATGAAACCCCCCACCTCTCCTCCTCCCCCCCCCCATTTCAGTCCCACCGGACTCATGTGGCCTGCCCAAAACAGATTTTTCAGCATCTGTTCCAGGACATGAAGCAGGGGAATGACGTTATTCATCCCGTAGTCCTGGGACTGACAAATAACGTAGTCTCCTCGAATGGCCTCAACAAACGGCAGGTGTCCCCGCATGAGCTGCCACTGGCTGACATCAAAGTTACACAGGGAGTACTCCTGTCCGCCTGGATCATCAAAAATCGTTAATGGCCTTTCTCTGTTCATACAGTGGGTCCAACATGTTGCAGGCTGGAATTCCAAGGGGTGAAACATCGCATTCAGAGTGTGTTGGGGAGGCCGTTCTCCCGCTGCAACTTAAGGAGGGTGTTCCTGGCTTGTAGGAATGGATGAAGTGCATGCAGAGTTTCCTGGCCATTTTCAGAATCTTCTGAAGATCGGGGGAAGACTTCTGGAACCTTTTCACAACTAGATGAACACGTGCGCCATGCAGGGCCATGGCCCATCCCTCCTCGTGCAGCAGGACACCATGTTCTCCCATTGTCCGTCACCATGGTTCCGATTTGCAGTTGGCGCAGTGAAAGCCACACATCGATTTCTTACTGCATGACGCGGAGCAGTTACTCCCCTGTGTGACTTCGTTCGGCTTGGCACAAGCCATTAGTTCTCTGAACGGTGCAGAGTCCACCATTTGGAAGGGAGGGACTGCAGCACCAACAACTTGGACAGGAGTAGTCAGCTTCTGCACCTAAGGATGGTTGGACGCATACTGTTGTCTCTTTGCAATCGCCTCACTGAACGACTGCTGGCGCAATGAGAAGCGAGAAGCAGGAGCATCTGGACCGAGAGATGATGTCAAAGAGAAACAGCTCCCTTCTGCAGAGTGTGTGGAGCCTTGAAATGGCTGCAATGGCATGCTGCCACTGGGCGCGCTGCGCTGTTTCTGCGGTGGCAGGATGGACCACACATCTGAGCCACGTTTCTCCCAGGCCACCGGGTTTTTGACGCTGCATGTGTTGACGCTGGGTGTGGGCCAACGTTAGGGTCCCTGGCCATGCTCACTTTCTGCCTACAGATTCTACATATACCCATATCGGCTCCTCCGGTGTCTAGCAAAGAACTGCCACACCGCCGAGAATCTGATTTTACCGCCAACGCTCCGCACTGAATGACTACTACCGCTGCTGCCTCGCTGAGCCCCTGTGCCGCTACTTTCTTGGACCTGCAAATCGTTTTTTTTACCCCATGACCGCTTGGCTCCCGAACTCACACTGCTGCTGCCTTGCTGACTCACGGCCACACAACCCACTTGCTGGCTGACTTGTTGGTATGCAGAGGCTGACCCCTCACAACATGACCTCCCATGCCACTCTCCACATCTATACTTTGCCACCTACTGCAAGAAGCAGGGGATATTGGCCCCATTTCTTCGCTGCCAAGTAGCTTCTGACTGCCCTGCTCAAATTGTTCACCCTCGCTGTATAGTGGTGCTGAGCCCAGACCACATAGGAACCGGATGGGACAGAGGCGGGTTGAGGACAGGTCAGGGCCGTTGACCGGCTCCCGGGCCATGCCAACTAAGGGTTGTGTCTGACGTTTCCACCGACTCTTGGCTGGGGTTGTCAGATGTAATCTGGGAGGAAGTGGATGACCTAGTCGACCAAATTCAAGAACCTTTGGGTTGCTGAACAACACAACGGCCGCTAGAATGCAGCGGCAGTTGTGGACTCACCGAGGACCCCTGCTGTGACGTCCCCTTGCTGTGTTTCGACCTGGGCCGCTCCAGGAATGTTTGTGCCACTCCCACTCGCAGGTAAAGAGCCTGCCACCTCTCTGTCTGACATCAAGTTTGTTTCAAAATTTGTTCAGACACTGTTTGATGAAGATATCTGTATATGACAAATACACACCCTGTATTTGACTCCAAATGAACCCACTAACAAGCTTGGGTAACCCTTGGATATAAATTGCGCTCCACAAATGGGCAGTGTATTTTACTGAATATTTTACTGTGTATTTTACTGAATATAAAAGCACAAACAGGCTTAATTAACCTTCGGATATGAATTATGCTACAGGCAAAATTTATTTTTTGGCGGTGAAAAAGAACGTTTCTTTTACTAAGTACAACTGCAGAAAAATACTTAGTTAACCCTTGGATGTAAATTTCGCAAAAATAATATGCTGCAAACAAGTACAATCATTGTAGCGTTTTAAAACTGCGTGAATTTTACGAATCACAACACCAGCAAAACTTGTAATTAACCTTCAGATATGAATTATGCTAAAGCCAAAATTTCTTCTTTGGCGATGAAAAAGAACGTTTAATTTAATAAATACAACTGCAGAAAAATACTTAGTTAACCCTTGGATGCCAATTGCGCAAAAGAAATATGCTGCCAACAATTACCAGCTTTGTAGATTGTTAAAACGACGTGTATTTTACGGAACACAACAACAGAAAAACTTGTAATTAACCTTCGGTTCTGAATCATGCTACAGGTAAAATTTCTTTTTTGGCGGTGAAACAGAACGTTTCTTTGACTAAGTACAACTGCAGAAAAATACTTAGTTAACCCTTGGATGTAAATTGTGCAAAAGAAATATTCTGCCAACAATTACCAGCTTTGTAGTGTGTTAAAACAGCATGTATTTTACGGAACACAACTGTCACGGGCTGCGGGCAAGCCCGTGCCCCCATTGGTCCCCGTACGCCTGGAGCGAGTGGCGCCGCGGTCCGCATACCTGGCCTTGGGCGCACTCGCTCCCCTGAGCGCAGCCACTTACCGCATAGCGCTCCTGCTTCCCTGCGTCCGTCGGCTGCCGGGCGCACGTCCCCGCCTCCTAGGGCTCGCGCGTGACTCTTTAAGATTTAAAGGGCCAGCGCACCCGTGATTGGTGATCGCTGGCCCTTGAGCCTATATATTGGCTCCACCCCCAACATACCTTGCCGAGTCTATAGTGCCTGTACCTATGCATGGAAGCCTTCTAGAATTCCGGTTAGCCTTCTCCGTGTACCAGTTCCGTTTGCTCACGTCCATCGACCACGAACCTTCGCTGCCTGCCCTGACCTTCTGGTCTGTCCCCGACTACGAGTTTGTCTGCCGATTCTGTACTGCGTCACACCTCGGCTACCACCGCAGGCAAGTCACATCATGGGTAGCGACCTGGTGGAATCCCGCCGCAGCAAGTCCATCCCGATTTGCGGCGGGCGCTGGTGAAAACCGGGACCCACTTAGACTCCGCTCACTGGTGTGGCTCGTACCATCGCCTGCGGTGGCCCAGTGGATCCACTACTCCCAGTCGTTACAGTTGGACTCGGCCATGGATCCCGCCAAGGTGCCGTTGCCCAGTGTTGCCGACCTCACCACCATTGTGGCCCAGAAGACTCAGCAACTGTTTCAACAAGCTCAGCAGCTGCATCAGCTGTCCGAGATGGCGCAGCAATTCTTTTCCGCCCAGTCTCGCCAGCCAGCGTTCTCTCCGCAAGTTATGTCTCCGGCTGTCGTGGCGTCTGTCGGTCCCAAGCTCCGGTTATCGCTGCCGACGAAATTTGATGGGGACCCCAAATCATACAGGGGGTTCATCACTCAATGTTCCTTGCACGTGGAACTCATGGTCAACCAGTTTCCTACTGAACGCTCCAAGGTGGCTTTTGTGGTCAGTCTCTCTGGGAAAGCCCTGGCCTGGGCCACTCCACTTTGGGACAGAAGCAACCCTGTGACGTCTAATCTCCAGGCTTTCCTGGCAGAGTTTCGCCAAGTCTTCGAGGAACCGGCACGTGCCTCCAACGCTGAGACGGCTCTTCTGAATCTGCAACAAGGCGACTACTCCATTGGGGACTATGCGGTGCAGTTCCGTACCTTAGCTTCGGAACTTTCCTGGTATGAGGCGGCCCTGTGCGCCACTTTCAAAAAGGGGCTCTGCTCTCAAGTAAAGGATGTACTGGCTGCGTGGGACTTGCCCTAGTCCCTGGGTGAATTGATCCATCTGGCCTCCCGCATCGACGTGCGTTTTCGTAAGAGGCAGGAGGAACTTCCATAACCGCCGTCTGGCCCCGGTGTTCCAGAGACCTCCTATGCCTACTTTGCGTCAGACCGTAGTGCTTTCTTCAAGATTGTCCTCTATGTCTGGAAAACGCCCGCACTTAGGCCACGTGGGAGAGTCGTCCCTGGATCTCAATAGTTCTTCTCCTCGTTTGATCATTCCCGTACGGGTTGTGACTGGGTCCGGAGTGCAGGTCCAAGTTCCCGCTTTCCTGGATTCAGGGTCCGCCGGGAATTTTATGGATGCAGCCTTGTTGATGAAGCTTCGTCTTCCGCTGACTCTCCTTAAGAAGCCACTGGCCATCTCTTCCGTACGCGGAGAACTCCATTCAAATTCTGTACAGAGCCGGTGTTCCTGCATGTCGGGGCACTACACAAGGAGAGGATCGTGTTTTATGTGCTTCCCCGCTCCTCTTAAGCGATCCTGTTGGGGCTGCCATGGCTGCGGTACCATGCCCCTACCATGCCACTCCCGTTGTCTGGTAGCACCTCGCACGGTGCCACCCACTTCTCCATCATCGCTCTTGGAACCTCTGCCAGGCCTACCTGCGGAATATCAGGACTTCGCGGATGTGTTCTCCGAAAAACAGGCGGCGAGGCTGCCTCCTCATCGGCCGTACGATTGCCCTATTGACTTGCTGCCCGGTATGAGTCCTCCCCGGGGTAGGGTCTATCCGTTGTCAATCCCCGAGACCGAGGCCATGTCGGCCTATATCCAGGAGAACCTCAAGACGGGCTTCATCCGTAAGTCCACTTCCCCAGCCGGAGCGGGATTTTTCTTTGTGAAGAAAAGGGACGGCTCGCTCCGTCCCTGCATTGACTATCGCGGGCTTAACAAGATCACCGTGAAAGAACGCTATCCGCTGCCTATTATCACGGAGCTCTTCGATCGGCTTCGCGGGGCCAGGATGTTCTCCAAGTTGGACTTGCACGGGGCCTATAATCTCATCCGCTTACGAGAAGGGGATGAGTGGAAGACGGCGTTCAACACCCGTGACGGGCATTTTGAGTACTTGGTGATGCCCTTCGGCCTGTGTAATGCTCCGGCAGTCTTCCAGGGGTTCGTTAACGAGATTGTCCGGGACCTCCTGTACATCTGTGTCATCGTATAGCTGGATGACATTTTGGTCTTCTCCCCGGACGTGAAGACCCACCGTCTGCATGGGCTTCAGGTCCTTAGACGGCTTCGGGAGAACCGTCTATCCCGCCAAGCTGGAGAAAGTGTCGGTTCCATCAAACCAGCCCTGCCCTTCCCCGGCTATATTATCTCGGACAAGGACTCCAAATGGACCCAGCCAACTGTCCTGCCATTTTGCAGTGGCCTCGTCCATTTGCCTTTGGGCCATACAGTGCTTCTTAGGCTTTCCCCAACTACTACCGCCAGTTTTATTCCCCACTTCTCCCTGGGTGGAACCCTCCTATAGTGGCTCTTACAAGAAGTCGGGTAACCCGAAGCATGGCCACAAGGGCTGAAGAAGCATTCTCCCTCCCGCTTAAGACGGCATTCGCCCGGGGCTCCTGTCTTATCCCCCGCCCCAAACCACCGAAAAAAACTTTTTTCTGGAGGTTGATGCTTCGGCAGTAGGAGCGGGGGTGGTGCTTACTCAGCGAGATTCCAAGGGCAAAGTCGTCAGGTGTGGATTTTTGTCCAAAACATTTTCTCTGGCCGAGAAGAACTACACAATTGGGGACCGCGAGCTCTTAGCCATTAAGCTTGCCCTGGCGGCATGGCGTCATCTTCTGGAGGGAGCTCGGCATCCGGTCACGAACTAAACCGGACCACAAGAACCCTCGCGTACCTTCAGACGCTCAGCACCTAACCCTCGACAAGCCCGCTGGTCTCTTTCTTCTCCCCGTTTTAAATTTCACCATCCATTTCCCCCCTCGCTGAAAAGAATATTAAGGCTAATGCTCTGTCCCCCTGCCTCTGACGTTTTAGGTGAGGGGCCACAGGCCCGTGTCATATCAAATTTCCCCCGGAACGTCTGATTTTGCAGCCCCTGTGGATCTCCGTCATGTACCTCCAAGGCAAGACTATGTGCGTCCTGCGCTTCGGCGGAAAATTTTGAAGTTTTGGACAATGCCTCTCGGAGAGCCGCCATCCTGGAGTTCGGAAGACGGGTCGGGTTATAGCCCCTACTAAAAGTGGCCTTAGCCGTCAAGAATGTCAAAGACTTTGTTGAGTCATGTCCTACTTGCTCTAACAAGACGTACCCATCTCAAGCCTGCTGGGCTACTTCTGCCATTGCCCATCCCGGACCGTCCAAGGTCTCACATAGCCATGGATTTCATCACGGATCTTCCTCCTTCTGCCGGCAATACGGTCATATGGATCGTCACGGACCGTTTCTCGAAAATGTCACATTTTGTTCCTCTGCCTGGGTTGCCCTCCGCTCCTCGCCTCGCAATTCTGTTTTTCCAACATATCTTCCCTCTGCATGGGCTTCCACGACACATTTTTTTTCGGATCGGGAGTACAGTTCGTGTCCCGATTCTGGCGGTCCCTCTGTGCCCAGTTGAAGGTAAATTTGGACTTTTCCTCAGCCTACCATCCTCAATCTAATGGGGAGGTGGAACGGGTCAACCAGATCCTGGGAAATTACCTTCGCCATTTTGTTTCAGCTCGACAGGACAACTGGTCCAACTTGTTGTCCTGGGCGGAGTTTTCATACAACTCCCTGGATTCCAAGTCAACGGGTGCCTCATCCTTCTTCGTGGTGTATGGACAACATCCACGCCCTCCCACTGTCTTCGGCTTCAGACGTTCCCGCCGTGGATAATGCTAGTGCGAGATCTAAAGGCCATTTGGAAGGACACGTTGCATTCTCTGCGTCGGGCCTCCGCTCT
The DNA here is from genome assembly GCA_025379985.1 of Phyllomedusa bahiana. Lineage (NCBI taxonomy): Eukaryota > Metazoa > Chordata > Amphibia > Anura > Hylidae > Phyllomedusa > Phyllomedusa bahiana. Next base: position 9,063 of record JAODAL010057631.1, read on the forward strand.
AATGAAGAACAGGGCAGACAAGAATAGAAGACCTTCCCTGTCTTTTGCTCCTGGGGACAAAGTCTGGCTTTCTTCTAAATATGTATGTCTGAAAATTCCTAGCTACAAGTTGGGTCCTCGGTACCTTGGTCCATTTATTGTCCTGAAAAGGATTAATCCTGTGACCTACAAGCTCCGGCTCCCTCCCACTATGCGCATCCCGAATGTTTTTCATGTCTCGCTGCTCAAACCGTTCGTTTTAAATAGGTTTTCTCAGAAGGTGGCCCCCCCTTCCCCGGCGGCGGATAATTCTGATGTCTTCGCAGTAAAGGAAATTTTGGCCATGAAGACAACCAGGGGGAAGCGTTATTTCCTGATTGACTGGAAGGGGTTTGGGCCCGAAGAAAGATCATGGGAGCCGGAGGACAACATTATGGACCGAGAACTACTTAAGAGATTTCTCCAGGCCAGAGGGAGAGGGAGGCCGAAGGGGGGGGGATACTGTCACAGGCTGCGGGCAAGCCCGTGCCACCACCAGTCCCCGTGTGCCGGGAGCGAGTGGCGCCGCGGTCCGCATACCGGGCCGTGGGCGCACTCGCTCCCCTTGCCAAGTCCATAGTGCCTGTACCTATGCGAGGAAGCCTTCTAGAATTCCAGTTAGCCTTCTCCATGTACCAGTTCCTTTTGCTCACGTCCATCGACCACGAACCTTCGCTGCCTGCCCTGACCTTCTGGCCTGTCCCCGAGTACGAGTTTGTCTGTCGATTCTGTACCTCGGCTACCGCCGCAGGCAAGTCTCATCAGGGGTAGCGACCTGGTGGAATCCAGCCGCAGCAAGTCCATCCCGCTTTGCGGCGGGCTCTGGTGAAAACCGGGACCCACTTAGACTCCGCTCCCTGGTGTGGCTCGTACCATCGCCTGCGGTAGCCCAGTCATCCACTACTCCCAGTCGTTACAACTACAGAAAAACTTGTAATTAACCCTCGATTATGAATTATGCTAGAGGCAAAATTTCTTTCTTGGCGGTGAAAAATAATGTTTCTTTTACTAAGTACAATTGCAGAAAAATACTTAGTTAACCCTTGGATGTAAATTGCGCAAAAGAAATATGCTGCCAACAATTACCAGCTTTGTAGCGTGTTAAAACGGCGTGTATTTTACGGAACACAATAACAGAAAAACTTGTAATTAACCTTCGGATATGAATTATGCTACAGGCAAAATTTCTTCTTTGGCGGTGAAAAGGAACGTTTCTTTTAGTGACCACAGCAGCAGAACAATGCTTAATTAACCCCCGGATCTAAATTGCGCAAAATAAATGAGCAACCAAAAATTAAGTGGTATTTGGATTGTAAAAACGCTGTTTCTTTAACTGAATACAACAGGAACAGGCTTAGATAACCCTTGGATATTCAATGTGCTCAAGAACTGAGCAGATAGCATTAAAATGTACATGCAGCTGCATTGGACGCACACTGGACTTCAGTTCCAATACCCCACAAAATCAGAATTAGAACGTAAGAGAAGCAGTCTCTGAGACAAGCTGTGACACCCCCCAAAAATCGCTGTATAAAAGTGAGTTCTTTAGTATGAGATATCATAAACAGCAACGGCGACAACAGGAGCAGCTTCCCTTCACAGTACAGTGAGAGGAGTGTGAGGAGCGAGCATGGTGCACGGACTTATATAGTGTGGTGACATCACAGAATCCCGCCGGTCTCTGATTGGCTTCATCTCTGCACATGTCATGTAGGCTACGCCTTTCTTCCTCCCAGACTTCTTTGCCCATGTAACGCCATGTGCTCGCAGCCATTTTATCAATCAAAGCACGCTTCGTTCCCGCGAATCACCCCAAACTTCGAAGTTTTCCTGAAATTCTAAACGAATTCCACTTTGTTAGAATCAATTCGCCCATCTCTAGTCTGGATACATTTCTAGATGTAATATAACAAGTTATAGTGACTAGGAATCTGGAGGGGGGGTCGTTGATCCAGGGATTTATTCCGATTGCCAGATTGGAGTCAGGAAGGAATTTTTTTCCCTAACATGAGGACAATTGGCTTCTACCTCATGGGGGTTTTTGCCTTCCTCTGGATCAACACTTTAACACTTTAGCAACACTTTAACAAATGGGCTGAACTGGATGGACGTATGTCTTTTTTTGGCCTGACAAACTATGTAACTATGTAACATTGGAACTATAACAAGATAAAGCATTGACAACAACATGTCCTGTTCCTTGGAATCTTTTGAATTTGTTTTCATGTACAAGAACATACTTGGTGCATAGAATAATGTAACTGTGATGAGGCAGGAGGTGCAGCTGGAGAAAGCCTTCATCCACTCTGCTGAGGAATGGATCTTCAATATGGCACAGAACAGGGCCATTCCTAGGCTAAATTGCACTCAAGGCGAGTTGAAGAACTTTCGCCTCCGCCCCCCCTCCCCGTAAAATAATGCACCACAATGCAACACAGAGCTTCACCAGATAACTTCCCCCTGTAGCCATGTAATACCCACCTGTAACCAGACAGTAGCCCCAGTAGCCACGATAGTTTCCACTGTAGCCAGATAGTTGCCTCTTCAGCCATGATAGTTGCCCCTGTAGCCATGATAGTTTTCCCTGTAGTCAGTTGCCCATGTAGCCATGATAGTTGCCCCTGTAGCCAGTTGCCCGTGTAGTCAGTGTCCCCCTGTAGTCTGTTGTCTCTGTTGCCAGTTGCCCCCGTAGCCAGTGTCCACCTGCAGCCAGTGTCCACCTGCAGCCCGTGTCCCCCTTGTAGCCAGTGTCCCCTTGTAGCCAATGCCCATCTTGTAGCAAGTGTCCCCCCTATAGCCAGTGTCCCCGTAGCCAGTGTCCCCCTGTAGCCAGTGTCCCCCTTGTAGCCAGTGTCCCCCTGTAGCCAGTGTCCCCTGTAGTCAGTGTCCCCCCTGTAGCCAGTGTCCCCCTTGTAGCCAGTGCCCCCTTGTAGCCAGTGCCCCCCTGTTGCCAGTTGCCCCCTGTAGCCAGTGCCCCCCTTGTAGCCAGTGTCCCCCTTGTAGCCAGTGTGCCCCCCTTGTAGCCAGTGTCCCCTTTGTAGCCAGTATCCCCATTGTAGCCAGTGTCCCCTTTGTAGTCAGTGTCCCCTGTAGCTAAGGATTTTAGAATAATAAAAACTTACTTACCTTTCCAGGATCCCCGCAGAGTGTCAAGGTCCCGGAAGCCAGGGTTCAGTGTAAGCGGCATGACGTCATCACGCCGCTTACACTAAGCTCCAGAGGCCTCCTGGGACACACTGGAGCTGAGACTGAGCATCGCAGGGGGAGCACATTGTATCATTGCTACTATATGTAATGTACCTTTTTAGGTTGCATTACAATGTGTCGTGCCCAGCGTATAACGTGCCTAGTTTTGGTATATTACAGTTCATTTATATTGAGAATATGGTGTCAAAAGTATTTTTGGTGCAAAACAGACCAAAAAAAAATGGCGCTTGTGTATTGGGACATGTTGCCCTTTGTATTCAATGATATAATATTAAGTAAGTTGTTATCTAATATGCAGCAAGGAAGCAATCAGATACTTTTTAGTTGGCTTATTGACGTAAATCTATTTCCCAAATGAAAAAGAGGGACATTTATAGAGCAAAGAGGGACAGAGGGACAAGGGTTAAAAATAGGGAGCGTCCCTCCAAAATAGGAACACTGGGGAGGTATGCCAGTTACTATCCCCCTCTGCACCACTCTCCCCCTCTGCACCAATCTCCCCCTCTGCACCAGTTCCTCTCCCCCTCTGCACCAGTTCCTCTACCCCTCTGCACCAGTTCCTCTACCCCTCTGCAACAGTTCCTCCCCCACTCTGCAACAGTTCCTCCCCCACTCTGCTCCAGTTCCTCTCCCCCTCTGCTCCAGTTCCTCTCCCCCTCTGCTCCAGTTCCTCTCCCCCTCTGCTCCAGTTCATCTCCCCCTCTGCTCCAGTTCATCTCTCCCCTTTGCTCCAGTTCATCTCCCCCTCTGCTCCAGTTCATCTCCCCCTCTGCTCCAGTTCATCTCTCCCTCTGCTCCAGTTCATCTCTCCCTCTGCTCCAGTTCATCTCTCCCTCTGCTCCAGTTCATTTCTCCCTCTGCTCCAGTTCATCTCTCCCTCTGCTCCAGTTCATCTCTCCCTCTGCTCCAGTTCATCTCTCCCCCTCTGCTCCAGTTCATCTCTCCCTCTGCTCCAGTTCATCTCTCCCCCTCTGCACCAGTTCATCTCTCCCTCTGCTCCAGTTCATCTCCCCCTCTGCTCCAGTTCATCTCTCCCCTCTGCTCCAGTTCATATGTCTCTCTGCTCCAGTTCATCTCTCCCTCTGCTCCAGTTCATCCCTCCCTCTGCTCCAGTTCATCTCTCCCTTTGCTCCAGTTCATCTCCCCCTCTGCTCCAAATATTGTGTATTAGATTTATGTTCTGCTAATTTTTTGTTTCTCCTATTACTGAAAATGTATTACATTATTAGGATCGGGCAGTGCTTGAAGGTTTGTTCACCTGTATCTGGGTGTATGGGCCTGGGTGGCCAAACTTTCTTACCAAAAATCACTTAAACTAAGCAAATGAAAAATGGTTCAGCACAAGACATGTCCATAATACCATTCACATAATCATATTTATCTTCAATGTCAGATTAATTTTTTTTTAGCCAAGCATCATAAGTAGTGTTGAGCGATTATTATCGACAAAGTTGAAATCGGCACAGTTTTTATGTTGATCGAAATTTTTAGATCATGCGATAATTTAGGTTAAAATCTGTGCATCATTTATTAATATCACGCCATTTTCGGCGCGTCCTGTCATTTTGGCGGACAGCAAATCAGCTTACAGAATAGAGCAGGGTGAGATGTGTGTGCGATGTCATGGCTGGGATGTGTATGGTTGCGATTGGCTGGAAAAAATCACATGACCTCGTTTTACATAGAACAGCCCTTCCTATTCATGATCAGTGTCTCTCAGCGACTCATAGCAGTAGGACGTGCGCTCTGCCTGTGTCCAAACAGCTCAGCGAAATTAATCTATTTCTTCACAGAGAAAGCTCTACTGTTAGCTGTGATCCTTACAACTTAGTTAGATTAGAGATTGGAAGATTTTATGTAGTTAGGTAGAGAATTTTAAAGGAGCATCTACCGCTGTAAAGTCACGGGGGTAAGCGGGGGGGGACCCCCCGCGGGCGAACACAGACAAGCTCTATAAAGAATACTGGATAAAGTTCACCAAGACTTAGGGCGACATGTATGATCGGGCTTTACGCCTGTTTTTTGGCGTATACTGCGCCTCCCGGCCCGAATCCCCCTGTCGGACGCTCCAGTAACACTGCAGTGTTAGGCGCAGTATTCGCCACTTTTAGCTGCGCCCCGCATGAAGGGGCGGGCAGTGGGCGCGGTGTGGGCGCGGGGTAGGCGTTCCGGGGCGGGACGCGGCGCGCTCGAAAACTCCGAGGCATGTACGATGGCGAGTCGGCAAAGCGAGGCGCAGTGCAGCGCTCGGCAGCTCCGACAGGCAGACCAGGTTTTTTTTGGTCTAAATCCTCCGGCAGAGGCGAAGTGAAGCAGGATCGGAACATGCGAGGAAGCAGATCGAAGATCGCGACAGAAATCTCGGCGCTCCGCTCCGTGCAGCAGGAGTATGATTCCGAAAAAATCGCCTTTGTAAAGGCGGAAAACAGTGTCAGAAAAGAGCTGAACGTAAAAAATAGACATAATAAAAAAAAAAAAACACTTTCCAAAACTCTAGAACGGCGCAATATCAAGAATTATGATATTGGAAATTGCCGGGAAATACAGTAATTCAAATTCTGAAACCTATTCTCATTGGTCGGCATAAACCACCCAATCAGAATAGGAGCGACAATGTCCCATTATAATCTATGGAGGAGAATTGACCAATCAGAATAGGAGCGACAATGTCCCATTATATCCTATGGAGAAAAATTGACCAATCATATTCCAAGGCGGGACAGTTCGAAATACAGTAAAAATGCAGAAACGAGCTGATTGGTTGAAGCGGCGGGGGCTCATCCAGCTTAGCCAATCAGAGCGCGAGCTACTTTCTCATAGAGTTCTATGGGGAAAAGAAATTCTGAGCGCGATCTGTGATTGGCTAAGTTAAAAGAGGCGCCGTTATTTGGACCAATGGGAGAGCGAGCGACGCTCCTATGGGTTTTCTAATGCAATCTGAAATAAAACTGTACATGGCCGATATCAAATTATAACACTACAGAAGTTGTACCGATGTGTATATAAAACGAATGATAATATGGGGGTAACGAAAAAAAATATTAAATCAATTAAATCATGTTTATTTCTTATTTTCGTTGCACCATACTATTGATCCTTGGCTACCGAAAATAAAGAAATAAACATGATTTTATTGAATTCATATTTTTTTTCATTAACCCCATATTATTGATCATTTTATATACACATCAGGACCACTTCTGTAGTCTTATCATTTGATTTCGGCCGTGTACAGTTTGATTTCAGATTGCATTAGAAAAACCATAGAAGCGGTCGCTCGCTCTCCCATTGGTCCAAATAACGGCACCTCTTTTAACTTAGCCAATCACAGAGCGCACTCAGAATTTCTTTTCCCATAGAACTCTATGAGAAAGTAGCTCGCGCTCTGATGGCTAAGCTGGACGAGCCCCCGCCGCTTCAACCAATCAGCTCGTTTCTGCATTTTTACTGTATTTTGAACTGTCCGCTTGGAATATGATTGGTCAATTTTTCTCCATAGGATATAATGGGACATTGTCGCTCCTATTCTGATTGGTCAATTCTTCTCCATAGGTTATAATGGGACATTGTCGCTCCTATTCTGATTGGACTGGTTTATGCGACCAATGAGAATAGCTTAAACAATTTGAATTACTGTATTTCCCGGCAATTCTCTCTATTGCAATTCCTATGTAGCGCCGGTCTCGGCGACAAACGCGTTGTTCGGGTTTTTAACTGCTTTATTTGTAAAGAAGGGTTCTGCTCTTTATCTGATAATGTTTTACACTTAAAAAAATGATTTTTTTATTAATACTTCATGCCGCACGGCGCTGAGAGCCGAGATTTCAGAGCGCCCATCTCTCCATAGACTATAATGGGAGAAGTAGCTCGCGCTCTGATTGGCTGGGATATCGAAGCCACAGCTAGCTCAGCCAATCAGCTCTTTTCTGTCTTTTTACTGTATTTTGAACTGTCCCGCCTTTGATTTTGATTGGTCCAAACTTCTCCATAGGATATAATGGGACATTGTCGCTCCTATTCTGATTGGTCCAAACTTCTCCATAGGATATAATGGGTCTTTGTCGCTCCTATTCTGATTGGCTGGCTTCTGCCGACCAATGAGAATAGCTTAAACAATTTGAATTACTGTATTTCCCGGCAATTCTCTCTATTGCAACTCCCTATGTAGCTCCGGTCTCGGCGACAAACGCGTTGTTCAGGTTTTTAACTGCTTTATTTGTAAAGAAGGGTTCTGCTCTTTATCTGATAATGTTTTACACTTAATAAAAATTATTTTTTTATTAATACTTCATGCCGCACGGCGCTGAGAGCCGAGATTGCATTGCGCCCATCTTTCCATAGACTATAATGGGAGAAGTAGCTCGCGCTCTGATTTGCTGGGATAGCCAAGCCCCCGCAAGCTCAGCCAATCAGCTCTTTTCTGTCTTTTTACTGTATTTTGAATCATCCCGCCGTGGATTCTGATTGGTCTAAACTTCTCCATAGACTAGAATGGATCTCTGTCGCTCCTATTCTGTTTGGCTGAGCTAGCCAAGTCCCCGCTAGCTCAGCCAATCAGCTCTTTTCAGCATTTTTACTGTATTTTGAACTATCCCGCCGTGGACTCTGATTTGTCTAAACTTCCCCATAGGTTTTAATGGTTCACTGTCGCTCCTATTCTGATTGGCCGGTTTATGCCGACCAATCAGAATAGCTTTCAGAATTTTAATTACTGTATTTCCCGGCAATTTCCAATAAACCTAATTCTTGAATTAGGATATTGGAAAGTGATTTTGTTTTATGTTTTTTAATTTTTTAGGTTTCAGCTCTTTTCCTGAGAATGTTGAAGCCTTTTAAAGGCGATTTTTGATTTTATTCTCCGCACCAACATGTGGAATGATTTCTCGCTGTTCCAGCCCGTCTCGCATCGGAAAGTTTTTCGGGGCAGTCCCCGCACGGGCCCTAAGTCCCGCACTGCGCCCATGTCCCCGCACTGTGCCCCTACACAATGGCGAGGCGCAGGGAAAATTTACTCCGCATGTATGAGTGTGCTACCTCCCGGGGGCGGGGAAACATAGGCGCAGCCCCGCTTTGCGCTCGTCCCCGCATTGGCCTAACACACGGCCAGGCGCGGCGGACTTTTTCCCCGCATGTATGTCCGCACTACCTCGGCGCCCCAATTTATTTGACCAGCCCGCACTGCGCCTCGGACCCGCACTGCGCCTAAAAACACTGGCGAGGGCCGGCGGACTTTACATGGGTATGTATGGGCGTGCCCCCCCCGCATAAATCAGGCGCAGATTCCCCCAGGGAAAACTGGCGGAAAGGTGCGCCCCGACCGGCGAGATTTCATACATGTGGCCCTTGTGTAGGACATTGCACTGCATATCTTTTTATAACAGTTTTCTATTGATATATTTCCTGGATATTGGGCAGCTTGAACTTATATTAGGATACACATCTTTTCTAGTAACTGCAGGTTCTTTGTTAGGTGCCAAACTCCACGTTTATTATCAGTATACATTTCTGATAGGTGTTCTTTTTCAATTTTGCCCATTCCAGCTTTGTTGATAGAGGTACCTTGCAGTTAAATTAGAATCCAGCAATTTTGTAGTCAGCACAGGTTGATAGGTGCCAAAAAATACCTTTTATTATCCGAATACATTACAGATACGTGTTTTTTCACTTTGGCGCACTACAGCTTTGTTCATTGAGGCACCTTGCACTTAAATGTGAATACAGAAATTTAGTAGTCACCACAGGTGAATTGAAAGGTGCCAAAAAATATCTCTTATTATCCGAATACATTACAGATACGTGTTTTTTTCACTTTGGCGCACTACAGCTTTGTTCATTGAGGCACCTTGCACTTAAATGTGAATATAGCAATTTTGTAGTCACCACAGGTGAATTGAAAGGTGCCAAAATAACTTTTATTATCGAATACATTTCAGATACATGTTTTTTTCACTTTGGCGCAGGCCAGCTTTGTTGATAGATCTACTTTGCAGTTAAATTTGAATACAGCAATTTTGTAGTCACCACAGGTGAATTGATAGGTGCCAAAAAATACCTTTTATTATCCGAATACATTACAGATACGTGTTTTTTTGCACTTTTGCCCAGTCCAGATTTGTTGATAGAGCCACCTTGCAGTTAAATTTGAATCCAGCAATTGTGTAGTTACCACAGGTGAATTGATAGGTGCAAAAAAATACCTTTTATTATCCGAATACATTACAGATACGTGTTTTTTCACTTTGGCGCACTACAGCTTTGTTCATTGAGGCACCTTGCACTTAAATGTGAATACAGCATTTTGTAGTCACCACAGGTGAATTGAAAGGTGCCAAAAATACCTTTTATTATCCGAATACATTTCAGATACGTTTTTTTTCACTTTGGCGCAGGCCAGCTTTGTTGATAGATCTACTTTGCAGTTAAATATGAATACAGCAATTTTGTTTTGATTTGAGGGATTTGAGAATAGCTGTGATGTGCCGTCTTTTTATAAGAGACTTTCCAAAACTCTTCCATACCTTCACAAATTTTTATATTTCTGAACATGGGGCGAAATTCAGGTGGTAAGCGAGCAAGAGGGGGGTAGGACTTGGAGGTAGAGGTACGAGAGAAGGTGCTCTTCCAGTGCTGGCGACAACACGCATGCCAGCGATCGTCAGTTCGCAGGACCGTCAGGCCTGTCATCGCTGGGTCAGGGCCCTGTGAATCTCAGTAACGAACAGCGTCGCCAATCTGTCTTTCAGTGGTTAATGCAACCTGCATCCAGCAGTCTTACCTCCTCGTCCTCCCAGTCACGACCACAAATGTCATCATCAGCATCATCAGCATCCGTCCAACATGAAGCAGCCCAAATGTCAATTCGTGTACCCACCACTGTGGATAATCCATTTTCTGAAGACCTCTTTGATGACAAAATGCGGTTGGGGTCAGAAGGCATGTTAAAAGATCAAGAGGCCAAAGAGGATGATTTTCCCTGCTCTGACGCCCAGTTACTGATGCCATCAGAGGAGAAGAAGGAAGGCGGTCAATCGGCAAAAATCCCGGGCGGTCGGCAACGCCTTGCAGTCCCTCTTGTTTGTAGCCCGCAGCTCCTGGATGCAGAATGTCAGGACGACGAAGTCACCTGTGTTGATGATGATGATGACGACATTGCAAATCCAACGTGGTCTTTTCCGCAGAAATTGCTTGCGAGCGCTTCATCACTGGACGAGGAGGAAGACGATGGGGTAGTGTCAGTACGGGTTCCGCCTCAAAAAGGGAGAGGGCGGTCGCAGAAGTCCGCTGATATGATTCCGCCAGCTACAGTCAGCGCAAACCCCGCTCCTCGATTATCGGCGTCAAAAAGGAACAGGACATCTCAAACCAGGGCCTTCTTTGAGCAAGCCACTGATTCACCCAGCGATGTCATATGCCGCCTTTGCCGTAAACGCATAAGTAGAGGCAAGAACCTTAGGTGTGTTAACCACACCAACATGTATAGTCACATGCAGCGAATGCATGAGTTGAATGGAGGCAACACTTGGCCAAAAAGGCCAGACCGACGCTGGGCCTCCAACCACTGTCACACCCTCTGTCTCCGCCTCCTCCTCCGCCACCACAAGCGTTCTTAGCTGCCCATGTCTCTCAGAGTCATGATCAGGATCAGCCTCCGCTTCAGCTTCCACCGTCGCACGAGTACCACCAGCACCACCAGAGACCCATCCTACCCCTTCTCCTTCCGTCTGTTTGAGACCTGCACGCCGTACAGCGGCCAGTCTAGCAGCCAGTCTTCTGTCTTCCAGGTTTGGGAGCAGAGAAACACTTTAACCCAAACCATCCAAGGCCAAAAGCCTGAATGTCGGCATTGCCAGGCTTTTGGCCTTGGAAATGTTGCCTTTCAGTCTGGTGGACACAGATGGGTTCAGCCACGTCATGGTCCTTGCCTGCCCCCAATACCAGATGCCGAGCAGGCATTTCTTTGCCAGAAAAGCCGTCCCTGCCCTGGCCAGCCACGTGTCATCTAAAATTTCAAGCGCGTTGTCTGAATCTGTGGCCGGAAAAGTCCATCTGACCACCGACACATGGACTAGTAAGCACGGCAAGGCGCTTATTCTCTGTGACAGCTCACTGGGTGAGCTGGGTGGATGTCTCTGGGGGTGACGGTGGCTCTCAGGCTCGGGCACGCTCTTCAAAACCGCAGGGATGGTGCAGGGTTCTTTCCCCCAAGGTCTTCTGGTGGCGTCACGTGCCCAGAGAAACCAGGCCGTGTTGAAATTTAATCTGCTTGGGACGCCCACACACAGGTCAGGAGATGTGGACGGCTCTCCGCAACGAGACCAAGCGCTGGCTGGTTGACAAGAGCCTGTACCAGGGAAGGTGGTGTGCGATAACGGGCGAAATCTGCTGGCCTCCCTTAAGATCGGTAGGCTGGAGCACATCCCTTGCCTGGCACATGTCATGAACCTCGTCGTCAAGAAATTTCTAAAGAGCTTACCGGGTCTGGACTGCCTGCTGAAGAGAGGCTCGAGGTCTGAGTTCGCACTTCCGCCGTTCGCACCTGCTTCGTCCCGCCTGGCTGTGTTGCAGTGTCAGCTCGGCCTCCCCGTCAACCGTCTCATTGTTGACGTGCCAAACCGCTGGAATTCCACCCCCCACCTGCTCCAGCGATTGGGTCAGCAACGCAATGCCATTACGCAGTATAAAGTGACACATGGCCTGACAAGCAGCGGTGCGGACCTCGGGGTGTTGAGGCCACCGAGAGTGGAGGCAGGTGAAGAGCTCTGCACCATCCTTGCAGTTTTGAAGAAGCCACCAAAATGTTAGTGCGGACGATGCCCTTGTCAGCTATGGACCATTGTGGTGATCTTAGTTTGTGGAATGATCGTTGGACACTCTGAAAACAACAGGTCCGCCAGCGACAGAGGGAGGAGACGGACACAGATGCGGACACGGAGCCTTTCTCTCCGTCGAAACCACAAGGCCCGACAGTTTCTCAATTTTTGTCGGTCTTCATTAGGCAGTGGTTCGGGGTCCAGGGCTAGTGCAAGGCAGCGCATCAGCTCTCAGGGTGCACCATCTCAGGCAAGTCAGGGCTGTGTTGAAGCTGTGTCGGTGGCAGCGGAGAAGGAGGAGGAGGAGGTATTCCTAGACACCGACGTTACCAACGTCCCTGCCTTGGAAAGAGGTTGGCGCGAATTTGAGGCGGAGGAGGATGATGAGGAAGATCAGTTTGCTAGTGCCCCTCGACCAGAGGCTTGGGAAATCATAGGCTCCATCTCTCACATGAGTGCTTGGATGCTCCATTCCTCCAACATGATCCTCGCATTAAGGCCATCAAAATGAGCAACAGTTACTGGGAGGCCACCCTCCTGGATCCCCGGTACAAAACAAAACTCAGCACTTTCCTTCCACCCACCAAAATAGAGAGTAAAATGCAGGAAATGGAGACCTTGCTGATTGATCAACTGGAGACATCTGTTGCGTCTGCTTCACGTTCTTCAAATGTCACAGTGGAACAACATCAGTGACGTGACAGCAGTAGAGTGCCAAGTAGCCGTAGCGGCAGCAGCAACAGCAGGCAAGATGGCAGAAGCCTAATGGGTGGCCTCTGGCAATCTTTGTTTACCACCTCACCAATGCATGAAATGCAGGGCACACATCCAACACACAGAGACCAGCTTAAGATCATGGTGCACGACTATCTGTGGTTCAACACCGATGTTTTTGTATGTGTTCCGGACCCAATAGACTTCTGGGTATCCAAAATGGACGAATAGCCCGAGCTCGCTCGCCACCCATTGAGGTGTTGTCCTGCCAGCAGCCAGCGTCATATCTGAGCGGTCCTTCAGCACAGCTGGAGGAGTCATTACAGACAAACGCATCCGGCTTTCCACAGATAATGTGGATCGTTTGACTTTCATCAAGATGAATCAGGCATGGATCTCTGATGATGTTGTGGCCCCAATTGCCGAGGTCACGATTAGTTGTCGGCATACTTCACATTCTCTTCAAACAGAAATGGTCCTGTTGAAACTTTTTTTTTAAATGATAATTTATTACTGCAATTTTTTTTCTCTTTTCCCAACTGTTCATTTTGCTGGTTTTGCTGTGAGGAGACTGTAAAAGTCAGCAATTTTTCATAACAACTCCGTATTCCATTTACTCACTTTATCTTTAGAAGTTTTCGCATTGTCAATGGTTTTGAGGTAATGTTGCTGTGAGATACAGCTATAATTATGGTCCTTTGGAACAGAAATGTGGCTTTTAAGTGGCATTTCTCCCTCACAATTTTTATTA